>CM029279.1:10331664-10564004 GCA_016920895.1 Vaccinium myrtillus
ATTCATCATTTCTTTCAATGTACGATTCTTGCGCTCTGCAGTTCCGTTCTGCTGAGGCGAGTAAGGTGCAGTGGTTTGGTAAATAATACCGTGTTCAGCACAGTAATGACCAAACGGTGATTCATATTCACCACCTCGGTCACTTCTCACCACCTTAATCTTACTGCTAAGTTGGTTCTCCACCTCATTCTTAAAAAGAACGAATTTGTCCAACGCTTCATCCTTGCTCTTTAGCAAGTACACATAGCAATATTTCGTGCTATCATCAATAAAAGTAATGAAATACTTATTTGCATTTGGCGTTTGGACATATTTCAGATCACACACATCAGTGTGAATTAGCCCCAACGGTTCGGTACTTCTTTCAACCGATCGAAACGAAGTCCTTGTCAACTTTGCTTCGACACAAGTTTCACACTTGTGATTTGTATCAATATTAAAAGCTGGAATATGGTCCAAGTTAACTAATCTACGCATAGATTCATAATTAACATGACCTAGTCTACCATGCCACAAAATGGAAGACTCAAGCACATAAGCAACTGGGGCATTTGTCTTATTAATAGTAGGGATAACAGTCATTACATTCATTTTAAACAGCCCATCGGCCATATAACCTTTCCCTACATATGATACAGCCTTAGTCAAAATGACCCTATCTGATTCAAACACCATGCGAAAGCCGTGCTTGCTCAACAGAGAACCAGATATCAGATTCTTGCGAATGTCTGGCACGAACAACACCTTGTTCAGGGTCAATGTCTTCCCCGAAGTCATCTTCAGGACCACTGTTCCTTCACCAGCAATATCTGAGGTCGCTGAATTCCCCATAAACAGCTTCTCCCCATTCACTGGCTCAAGTGACGTGAACATCTTCTTGTCACAGCAGATATGGCGGGTAGCCCCAGTATCAATCCACCACTCCCGTGGATTCGAGCCCACCATGTTCACCTCAGATACCATAGCTGAGAAGTTCATGTCAGAATTACCCCCCGAGGCTTCTGCAATATGCGCTTGTGGACGAGGTGGCTTCTTGCACTCAGATGCTTTATGGCCAAACTTGTCACAATTGAAGCATTTCCCTTGGAACTTCTCCTTTTGCTTCTTAGCGACACCACCCCTTGGTCCCAGATTGACACTTTTGCCCTTCTGCTTGTCAGACCGCTTGTCATGTTGGTTCCTTTTCACACCACTTGAGGAAGGTCGACCATACTCCACCATATTGGCCTTTGCCATTTCGGCCTGCTTGGCAGCCTTCTCTCTAGCCCGATTCCCTTCCGTGACATTGAACTTGTAGAAGAGAGTCTCCAATGTCATCTCCTTGTTCTTGAACATGAGATAACTCTTGAACTCCTTCCAAGTTCCTGGAAGCTTGTGGATGATAGCAGCCACCAAAAAGGCCTCAGGCAACAACATCCCTTCTGCTTTGATTTCATTGATCAACATCTGGAGCTCTTGGACCTGTTCAGTCACAGGCCTTTCATCCTTCATAGTATAATCAAGGAAGCGGACCACCACAAATTTTTTAGGCCCGGCCCCCTCAATTTTGTACTTTTTGTCCAAGGACCCCCACAGTTCCTTGGCCGACTCCGCCTCATTGAACACAGAGTACAACGAGTCATCAAGAGCATTCAAGACATAGTTCTTGGCCAGATAATCGGCATTCTTCCACTGATCCAGAGCTTGTCGCTTCTGGTTGTCTGTCTCATTTTCAGCAACCACTGGGCATCCTCAGACAAGCACCCAACAAGATGGAGAGTGGTCAGATAGAACATCATCTTCTGTTGCCATCTTTTGAAATCAACCCCTGGACCAAACTTCCCAGGCTTATCGACATGGGACATCGGTATCGAAGGGACTTCATGCATAGGAGTAGCATGCACAGGAGTAGCAGCACTCGAGCTTCCCACATTTGGAGTCTCATTGCTCTTTCCAGTTGTCATCTTAACCTGAGAAAAGACAAACCACAAATCAGTGAAACAATTTCCACAATCATGACAATAAGTATAGATTAACAATCTAAACTAGCAACCAAACATGGTCTTGCACCCACAACACACAAGCGTACCCTGGGGGTCCCAGGGGGCTTGCCCCCTGGTGGGGGTCTAGGGGGCCGTGCCCCCTAGTGGGGTTCCTAGGGGCAGCGCCCCTAGGCGGGAGTTCGAGGGCCGCGCCCTCGACGGGGTTACTACATTGGCCATGTGCTAAGGCAATACATCTTCTGCCTCTGCAATAAACGGTATACACAATTCACTGCATAAGCGGTATTCACAATTCACTGCATAAGCGATCAAGGCAATACATCTTCTGCCTCTGCCAAGTATACCAATCCATGTGCCAAGTTACTACACTGGCCATGTGCTAAGGCTGAGTAATTAACCTCCCACTGGTTATATTACTGCAGGCAGAGCACAATCTTAGGCCGAACTAGCCCAACCACTGGCTGTTCAAATACCCAACACAAGGACTGCTATCACAAAGCAGAGATCCAGAGGACTGTGGCTAAGCAACGTCACTGCTTAAGCAGAGTAGGTTGCTCCAGAAGCCAAACAATCCACTGATCATAAGTTTCTGGCCAAGCAATGTCAAGGCTTAAGCCAAGTAAATTGCTCCAGAGGCCTATCAAACTCGATAGATCAAGGCCAGTTGCGCAATAAAGCCGTGGCTTAATCGGTGAAGCTCAATCGCGCACGATTGACTTAGGTGAAATTTTTGTATCTATTTCCCACACGTGTAATCTAATCGATTACAATGATATCTCGATTCCACCAATTTGATATTAGTTCTTGCAACTCAAAAGTCAAACAAAACATAATTGTTTTTACGAACTTGGATTGCCAATCGATAAGAAAATCTTTGTTAAGCTTGTTGGAAAAATTACAAATTTATGACAATCCCGAAAAATAACAAATTCCATTGATATAATCATACATAAGATTACAATAAAATGAACACGAAATTGACAAAACCGAAATTACAAAGAAATGAAATAGAAACAAATCGAAACAAGTAGCAACGTCGAGTCGTGTGTAACCACACTCTCCTTAACAAAGATGCGCCGCCACCAACCTGGGTGTTGTAGGATGAACCGATCCTGTCCCGGTGAAACACTAGAACCACAACCACCGAACACCGCCGTTTAAGCCTTGTTCGAATTAACGTCCTGTGATTCTCACAAGAACGTTTTAATGTGTTCTTTTATTGCTCGAATTTTCCTAAAACCATGACCCAAAGCTAAGTTTAAATAGGAGTTTGGAGGAGCTGAAATTATCAATATGGGATAAATGAGGAGCCTCCCAAATCAATGACGAAAATAAATCAGCCAAATGAATTCTGCAATTCATTATAGAATATGCAACCCCTGCCTTGAATCCGAAAATGAATTGGAATAATGCTGCCATTATCTCCTCTTTCATGAGGGGAGTTACGTAGGAATTATGACTCCGTGGGGTGGTCTCGGTTGCCTCGGGAGACCCTCCGAGTGCCCCGGGTTTCATTCACAAAATCCCAACAACAAATGGCCGGTATGAGGCAATGGGTGGTCTCCAGGACGATCTTCCATCCCCCGGTAGAAGGGCTGCCCTTTCCGCCGACAGTATTTGGGATTTGCTTTCCCTAAAGCTGGAGCTCCCTATATCCGGGTTCGAACGGGGAGTCTATAAGTAGCTCATGTATCATCTTATTATTGCATGTGCTTTACTTTCAAGCATGTAAATGAACTCATAATCAACTACGGCTTTGAAATTTGTCACATGGCGACTCAGTTGTTTCGCCGCTCGGGATCTGGCCGGAAAACCCTAGAATAATAAAAACAGCTTTATCCGTGAGAACTGTCTGAAGCCCATGGGGGCCTAAGTGGCATCTTCAATAAAAATCGCGATCCTCCAGGCAGGACTAGGAATTGAGCTCGACCCATCGAAGATCAAAGCTATCATGGAAATGGCGCCACCAAGAACAGAAAAGGAGGTAAGAAGCTTCATTGTCGAGCTCATCAGCACGTGTGAACGACTTTTCAAGCTACTGAAAAAAGGGAAGAAAGTTCAAATGGAATGAAGACTGCCAAGAAGCTTTCGACGCAAACTACCGATATTTACAGAACTTAAGGTCAGTGAAACTCCAAGTCAGTTATTTTCTCCTCTTTTTTCATGGTGTGATTACCTCTGATCATCATTATTTTGTCTCATTAAGTTGAGTTACTTTTTAGAGGTAATGAAAACCATCATGTGGTGCCAAACACTTTCTACAATCATATATTCATGAGAGACCTTTACATTTAGTCATGGATTTCACGCAAATGCATAAAAAAAGGGTAGATTTTGCCAGTTGAAAAGAAAAAAAAAACATATATATAGCACTAAAAGAAAATTGACCTATAATAACAAGCAAATATTGTCACAAGTTGAAACATAGCCACTAAACAATTTAGTGACGTTAGAACATTCACAATAGGCTCTCAAGATAGCTCATAGTTGAGGCTCTTAATATTCACAATTGTTATCTTCAATGGGCTCTTCATACAAACTGCCAAGGTTGGCTTCTAATTATGGTCAGGAGCACTACATACCAAGAATTTGGTACCCAGAAATTGTTGTGTGTTTGGTTGGGTAATTTCTGGGTACCAAATTCTGGGTGCTTAGCATTTCTGGGTCTGAATTATGACTTCTACCACATTAGTTAAATTTATGTAGCATTGTAGCTAACTCCTAGTGAGACCCAAAGTCTTACTTTTTGAATATAGCAATTTGACTTATCAATTTTATGGGTACTACACTTTTTGAATTTTTTTTCTTCACAAAATAGAGAATGTTCTTGCTAGTCCATTGAGTGCATATATCCTCTTTAAAATTAGCAAACTCTAAGAGTGAAAATTGGACCCCACTAGGCTTATGTGTACACCTTATGATTAAATTTATGAGCTATTAGTGACAACATCAGGTATCAAAACTCAATATTAGTAGGTACATATATAAATCAGTATTTGTAGGTAAATACAGTTAGGGCCATCAGTAAATAATTTAATAGTTGTCTATGAAAACATTGATAATTGTATGAATTGTTGTTAGCATCTTAACGGTGTCAAACCAAAATAAAAATAAAAATTTTAATGGTTATTTTGCTAATCATTTCATAATGGAAAATGATGCCTTTCTTAATAATTATATCATAGCATTATTTATTTTTAATAAATAAATCATTTTATATATTTTAAAATTCAGGTAGAATACAAAACAATAAGAAATTGTTTTTCTATAATTTGTTTTTACTCGGATTCGATGTTAGAATATATAAATTTAAAAGTTTACACATGTATACAAGTTAAAAGTTCCATCATTTACAAATATAATTTCATACATGTAAAATTATAATATACTACACTTTGGGCTCACCACGAGACTATTCTCTACAACCCCACCAGCCTTTGGGACATTTTTATGGGAGCCCATGGGTGGCCCTTGGGGAGATTTCGAACCGAGGACCTGGTGAGAGCAAACCGCATGCCTTATCGAGCTGAACCAACCCCTTGAGTTATACACATTAGAGTTTATTATGTATGGAGATTCTAGGTTTACGAGCCCAATTGAGTAGAATATTGTCAGGCCATTTAACGAGTCTAAAAATTATGTGTTTGGATGGGTTTTGACAAGAAATTTTTGAGAAGAATTTTTGAGATAGTGTTTGGTTGGGTTTTGAAAATGAGAATAATGAGATAATGATTAGAGAGAGATAGAGAGAGAAATGAAATAATGAGGTAATGAGTAGAGAGAGATTCTTTTTGAAAAAAAGGAATCTTTTTGAAAAGAATTTTTGAAAATGGGGAGAAAAGGAAAGAGAACAAGGCAGGTTTTAGATGCGGCTCATTTAATGAACGAATCGAATTCTAACGGGTTCTTACTAAGTCAAAACTTCGAATAATCACGAAAAATTCAATTCATTTGCAGCCCTAATTGAACCGTCTAAATGCATGAATAGTAATACATACACACACTCAACCACACACACACTCACATGCAGTGGGACCCACCAGTGGGCCTACCGGGGTGGGTCCCACCGCATGTGAGTGTATGTGTGTGTCACAATCATTATTGTAAATGCATTATTATTGCACGGCCAAAGTCGAGTAGTAACCCAAACCCGATTCGGAAAGTCTCTACTATATTTGCCGCGCGCTTTCCAACCTACTCCTCCCAGAGATCCACGGCGGCCTCTGGGATTCAGTCGTCAGTGCTTCTCCTCCTCCCTTTACTTACACACGGGAACTCTCAATTGGCAAAAATGGTTTACGTAACATCGTGGGACGATTTCGTGGAGAGATCCGTCCAGTTGTTTCGCGCCGATCCCGAATCTGTAATCCCCTCATCTTCCTCGCCATTTTTCCTTTCCATTAATTTCTTGATTAGATTCATCTCTCACTGCAATTAAATTACTATAATTTTGATTGATTTTACTGGTTGTTGCGTTTTTCTTATATTTTATCACTCGTCTTTTGTATTGTTGAATTATAATGGGATTCAGACGCGTTATACGATGAAGTACAGACATTGTGACGGTAAATTAGTGCTTAAGGTCACCGATAACCGTGAGGTACGCTTTGCTTCTCATTCAATTTCGCCCCCTTTTTTAACATCGTTTGGCCCTTTTCGACAATCTATATGTAAATTGATAGGATTATGTTTCGGGACGACGTTTACATTGTTAGAATATCTTAAAATACCCAATATATCAGAGAGGAATATGTTTTTCCCTAGCGTGAACTTATGCCTAATCCGCTAAATTTTGAGGAACACTCTTATTGGTTGTGTTTGGGTGTTAATTCGCTGTGTAAACAAAAGCTAAAATGTACTCCTTGCTGACCTATAGATCACTAGAGTACTAAGACCTTGCATATTAAATAGGCCGAGATTTAGTTCGATACCATGTAATTCATAGATGTCAGCCTTCAAACAATGATCTATGCCACATAATTTTCGAAGAGATAATTACATCTTTCTTTTATTTGTTCTTGTTTTTCATAGCTGTTGGAGTTTTAAGTTATTTTTAATGCTTGAGTTTATTAGAGCTTTCGATATGTGATGTGGAAATCTTCAAAACTGTTAACTAGTCAGACCTACTAATCATGATGGTCCTAGTGAACCACATTACTGAGTAACAATGGTCAAAAATGCTGCATGGGCTTTTTGTTAGTGTTCTAAAAGAAGGTCTGGAAGGCCGAGTACTTGCCGCCAAGGCGCTAGAAGGCCCCTCACATCTAGCCCAACTAGACTGATTAGGAGTACTCGGATCTGGAACCTAGAAGGTGCCCGACCGCCTTGGGAGCGCCTAACAAGTGTTAGAACCTTACTTTGTGCTTTGCCGAGCAACCTTAGTTCAATTGTTTCCTTGTGTTCCTTGATTGTTTCTTGAGGCTTTTTAAGAATTTCAAAAGTGGGAAAGATTTGAAGGCTATAATCGATGATTGCCTCTTGGTTATATCCAGTCACGGTGCTGTGTTAAATTACTAGATGTGATTAGATGGGTGTAAAGAGTATCTAGACAACAGTTGGATCAAAGACGGGCTGTACACTTGTTAGTTTTCACATGAATCAAGATGTGAAACAGGACAGGTACTTAAGAGTTAAAGAACATTAGTATTATTGTTCAGTTTTGCATGTTCAGGATACAGCTTTGATGGATTTTCATTAGGTTGATGACGAGTTTTTCAGCGAATTTGAAGTTGTAAGAGGATCTTCTTGTCTTTTTCCTTTTATTGTCCAAAGGCTTAACTTCGATGGCAACAATTCTAGGTTTGTCAATCATCTTCGGTTAAATTTGAACCTTTTCCCAAGGATGAAGATACAATATGACATTTATAAAGAAGGTTGCAAATTAAGTCGTTGGTCTATACTGAAATCACTTTGAGGTACAAGAAACGACTCTCTGATTTAAAGTCTTATGGTTTGGGAAAAAAGGTTTATGGTTTAAGCTTTAAGGTGTCATAGTAAAACAATAAAGAATGAGAACACAATGCACTTCTGTTCATTTGTGTTGACTTTCGGAGTCTACTACTCCATTAGGGCGCTATACCATGTCACCATGAAAATGAACCGTAGTGTGATGAGTGACTTGCCAAAGGTTTTTTGCACCCGAAAAGTTGGGATTATTATTGGTTTTTGGAACTTGTTGCATATTCCAATGTTAAAGCTTGAGCTGTCTAGAAGAGTCACTTGGGGCTTGGGAGGGATCCACTTTATACAAATATTTTGGGTTCCTTTTTTGTTGCATAGGTCCACCCCAGCATAAGATCATGTATTTAGACCCAAAAAAAATTATGCCGTTCCCAAGTGGGTGGTGGTTGACTGTTGGAGAAATTATATCGATGTTAGACAAAAGTTGAAGGAAGCCTTCTATATATATCGTAGTGTCTTTGGCTCTCCATTATTCTATTAGCTAAGGGGTTTTGTTGCATATATTTTTTCAAACCCTGGCTCGAGTTTAGTATGGCTTCCATTTTGTCTCTGTCCCCAAATATAGAGGAAGTAACCAATGTTTTCGCTCTTGATGTTTGGCATGGCCAGAGTTCAGCGAGTTGCTCGGTTCCATGCTCTCTCTGTTGACTTATGAACTTCTCTATATCTTTTGGTTATAGTTCATATGCGAACAAAAGCCAAAATCTTCTAGTGAAAATCTGCAGCTTTATGTTAATATGAAGAATTTTTATGTGGCCGCCGATGTCTTCTACTGTGGACTGTGGAGGTCGATGCTGATCGTAGTCCGAAACTGTCAGGGAGATTATCTGGAGTGAGAGTGTCCTGAGACCCTTATTTATCATGCAGCTACCTAATTATATACGAACAGTGACTTATAATAATCTAAAATTCCGATAACTACAAGTGTACCAATTACTAGTGTAATCTTGAAAACCCAATTAAAAGTCTTGACTTCTTTAATCAGATTAGTCTTTTTCCTTTTTCTTACTAGTGTCTCAAGTTTAAGACGGACCAGGCACAGGATGCTAAGAAGATGGAGAAGCTCAACAACATATTCTTTACATTAATGTCTCGTGGTCCTGAAGGTATCGTTCTCCTTTGACCACATCAAAATTAACTTTCAATACACGTACTCATCTATGAACACGCGCATTATAGTTGGTACTCATCAGTGTCTTGCCTATAGTAGGCCTTCATTATCTCAAAGAAGAACATCAATAATGTCATGTTTTTATGTGGAATTTTGGGGCTCTATGAATTCGATATCCCATTGCATGCAATGTTTTTTTTTTTTTTTTTTCCTCTTTCCCTTTTGTTCCCTTCCCACCTTTGGTCTATTATTAAGAACTAATTCAGGGGGCTGACAAACCTCAACGGGATTTATTCCCTTTGGTGTCCTAAGGTTCCCTTTGAGGTAAATGTTCTTCTTATTCTCTCCAATGTGACAAAAGTGATGTGGAGCTGAACCCTCCCCTTCCATTTGAAGCATACTTTTAAATATCGGCCGATACGTACCGTATCGGCCGATTCATACCGGAATTTGGAGGGGCCGAGACGGATACAGGCCGATATAACGGTGGGAAGGAAAATCGCAAACTGAACCGGCCGATTCCCGATTCGGCAACTATAGCGGTCCGGTTCGACCTGTAGCGGACTGGATTGGAAGAAAGAAATAGGGCCGCAAACGGAAGGGAAGATACCTGATTTGGTTGGTGATGTACTGCCGTTGCAATTTCAGGAAGAAAGAAAAACGGGAGACCATGGGTTGGGCTAAAAATCGATCTCGTCGTCGATCTTCTTTGGTTCACACGATGGAGTGAACGGCTTTGAGGCCTGAGGTTATGCCGAGAGGAAGAACACAGAGAGAGAGTTCCGATATAACCAAAATATAGGAGTAGAAGAAAGTGGGTCGATACATACAGTTTTCCGATCATAAGGACAGCAACAGAGAGGCGGTGAGAAAAGAGTAAAGCAAAGTGAAAAGAGGGAGAGAGAGAGGCAACAGTCTCATTTTTCTGAAAGGTGTGAAAACTTTTACAGTACTTTTATTTTATGAAAGGAAAGGCTGTGAATACTGCATGTACTCTTGCTTGGAGAAACACGCAAGAGTCAGAGTAAACATTGTCCAGAAATTATTCAGTGTATCGTAAAAATTTTGTTTGGTTCTAGGCAACATTATAGTGTATATATATAGTATATTTTTTCATTTACTGTATGTGAAAAAAAATCTAATGATAGTTTTCATTAAAGAAAATGTATTTTTATGTCCTAAGATTGTCTAAAATATGACAAATTAAGCTAATGAGGCAAAAAACCCAGTATCATAAGGTTTTGTATGAGTTGTTAATGATTTTAAAAAATTCACGGCCGAGACAGCCGATTCCCGCGACGTATCGCCGATATGTTCCGATACCGATACACCGATACCGCGACCGATACCGCTATTTAAAACTATGATTTGAAGTCATAAATTGGTGCTATTTAGACAAGCTTAGATATGTTTGTACTGGTGCTTACTTTTCTTTAATTTTCTTGCCTTATAATCTTGCGTGCTTTTGAAAGTTCTGATGTGTGACATACGTCCCTCCTTTCTACAGCGGATATATCAGAAGTTACGGGAAAAGAGCAAATGGAAGTACAGCCAGCCAAGAAGGGAAGGGGAAGGAAACAATAGCATAGTTCTGGGCAAGGATCAGCCAACATTTCCGCGCCAAAAAATAGGTATAGGACCATTACAACTATGGAGATTATGCACAATAGTTTAGCCAATCATTCCATGTTGGCTGTGAAGTATTAATGTTTTTTGCATACTTCAATACCTTTTCATATCGTTACACCTTATCTGATTTGTGAATTTCCTATGGTGATTCATTAATATTAAGGGATGTTCTTCTCATTTCCCCACTTTTTCCGGGCTCAAGTTTTACTGAGCCGTGCCATTGATTGTTTTTTCTCTTCCTTGTTAGTTCATTTAATTTTGTAATATTGGGGCTGTTTTTGTTGGTCTTGTCGCAAGCTATATGGTGGTTCATGTTCTTTACAGATGGCAAGAAACCCTTAATCACGTTTATAATCGTCTATCGGGATTGGCTTCCCTCTAGCTAATGGACAGTCCAGTTCATTTGTCCCACCAGCGGTTCCAGGACCACAGTGAGCCTACCATGGGTTCGATTTAGTTGTGTTCATATTTTACCTGTTTGTATAACTAGTCATTCTTCCCACATCAATCTTAAACATGAAAGAGCTCAAAACCCTTCAATTCTGTATTTTTATGTTCTGTGCTATTTTCGCTAGTCCTAGCTTTGTTAATTTGGCATGTCTATATGGATGCCAAGGGATACACATCAGTTTGTTTTGTTTTGTTTTGCTTTGATTTTGTCAGCCTTTGATTTTGTCAGCCCCCGTCAGCCCATACAAGGGGGAATGACAGGCCGCTCCACTTTGTGGAGGGTCTGCACCGTCAACTCATTTTTTCCGGAAAAAATGTACCGCCTGCTCCCATTAGTCAATTGTCCCCATGTGCCGTCCCATCAGTCAGTCCCCATCATGTCAGGTTTTTTTTTTGTTTTTTTAACCTCAAATCCTATGAAAGTGCCTAAACCCTAGGGTAACCTATGAAAATGTCTAAAATCTTAGGGTACCCTATGAAAGTGCCTAAACCACTAAAAACCCTATAATAGAAAAGTGTACCCTAAACCTAAACCTTAGGGTACCCTATGAAAGTGCCTAAAATCCTAGGATACCCTATAAAAGTGTCTAAACCACTAAAACCCTATAATAGGAAAGTGCACCCTAAGTGCCTAAGCCCCAAAAAAGAATGGTTGACCTTAATGGAGTTAGTGCTAATTAAAATGAATAATTGGAGTTAGTGGTAATAAATACTCTCTCTGTCCGGATTTGTTGGTCCATTTTGGGGATTCCAAATTTTTTTTTTACATTTTGAGTTTGTTAATTTTCTATTTTATCCTCAATCCCTCCATTTAATACTCCCTCCAATTCAATTTGATAGTCCACTACGAAACTACGTGCATTTTCCAAACTCAAAAATAATGTAGTTGCAAAAATTATTTTTTTATCAATATGGATCTTATTTGATAGATCTCATTGAGAACTTTAATACGGTGCATAAAAAATGTAAACACATTATTTTTAAAAAATTAGTTTTTGTGTTGTTATTTTAAGTTTTAGAAAATGGGCAAAAAAATAAATTTTTCATACTTTATGCTTTGACTTTTGAAAATGGACAAACATTTTAGGACTTGAAAAAGTATGTTTGTGGACTAACAAATCCGGACGGAAGGAGTATTTGTTTTGTGGAGTGACCTGTAATAAATCCCCCATACAATAGGGAAGTGTCTATTTTCATGGGCTAAAAAGCAATGATTGATAATTATCATTTGAGAGCACTTTCATAAATTGCCGAGGAATTTATATAATTTGCAATCTCAAACCCATAATCTATAATAAAAATTGGCTCCCAAATGCCATGATACAAGCGTCCAACCTCGTAAATCTAATTGTGCTCGTCGGAGCCTCGCTTAACTTCAACAATCAAAGCTGGAGCTTCAATTGTCACTAGCGACTGGTGACCGTTATTTTCACGATGGGTAGCAGCATCTATTTGCAATGCGTGTGGACCGGAGATGTTATGAAAATATTGGGGGGATCCGCGATGTTTGGAAAATGAAATTGTGGATGGGCGGAAAACTGTCCCTTAAATTATTGGCTTATAAATACAAGAACTGAAGATTTAAAGGGGTTCCAATATCGAAAGTCGAGCACTTTCATAATCTTTTTCAAGTCATTTCTACTTAGATGCGCATAAACATGCAAAAATTAGATGTCAAATGATGCAGAAATGGGAAATATAAAAGAAGAGTAGATGCCACTTGGGAAATGTCCAAAGCGCATTAATTTGTGCCTTTATGGAAAGTTCATTTCATGCCGAAGAGTGGGCACATCCAAAAATGGGACCTAGTAAATTTAAAAATAATACTCAATCTGCCCCTTTTTACTTTTTAAGAGGGTGTTCCAGTAAGGTGTTTTTTTTTTTTTAATAAATTAGTTTTTCACGGTTTTTAATGTGATGTATTGTGAGAGAATGACCTGTCTCAGTTTTTGGAAAAAATAATTTTTTGTTAGTGGAACACCCTCTAAATACCTTGGGGAAATGTGTATTTTTGTAGCCGTTAAAAAATGCATTTCCGTGGCATGTTTTTAAATTTCTTTTGCACCAAATTAAAATACTCAACGAGCACTTTAATTTGATATAAAAAAATTAAAAAATTATATAAAAAATACTCCCTCTGTCCCTATTTAAGTGATGATGTTACTATTCCAGCTGGATTCGAAAGTTGTTTATAATTTTCAATCTATATTACATAAAATATGCAATATGGATATTGTTTTATAGAAATCAATGAGTTCTAAAATACAATTTTTTCAAAAGTACATAATATATTATAGATTGAAAGTTGTAGACAATTTAAAAATAAAGTCAAAAAGTGAAAGTGGTCATTTAAAAAGGGACGGAGGGAGTAAGTTTTTTAGAGGTTTGAAATTGCACGAATTCCGATAAGGATCACTTAAAAAGGGACAGGGGAGTAACGTCCAAAAAGAAAGTAATCTTAATTGGCCAATTTCGAAGCTCAAACGTGTAAGTTTAAATTAGGGCTTGCTATTGCCTTGTGAGTTTCTCTCTCTAAAAATTAGACTACCCTAGGATTTTATTAAAAATGGGAATTCCCACTCTTCTCCAGGACAGGGAATAGATGTGAATTCCAATTTAAAGGACTTAAACCTCATAAAAGGTTAGCTGGTTCATTTGGAACACTCTTCGTTATTAAAAAAAAAAAAAAGGTTTAGTTATCAGTGGCTGGTGAATTAAATTAGGGTGGATCATGGATTAGAGGTAGAGGGGTATATTTTACAGCATTCTAATAGAGCCCGAGTTAACCTTTATGAGATGTTAGTTTTTCGTTGTGGTGCCGTCATACTCTCGTCCCTTTCAAATTTTTTTTTAGGTAAGTAAAGCTTTTATTAAAACCACCGAACAACCAAAATCAAAGGGGCATACCCCAGATAATCAACGACCAAATTTAAAAGAAAACAGAGAAACTACCCCTAGCTTTTTACAAGAAGACACCAAATTTACAGCCAAGGAACCCAACAATCACAACAGAAAGCCACCTATCCCTCCATCAATGATTTGCAAAAATTCTATCCAAGAACCTCCAAAGAGAGAGATTAGGACCTGTTCTTCCCTTTCAATCTTTGTAACCTCTTCTGTTTGATTAATGAAATTCTTGCTTCGCTGTTGAGAAAAAAAAAAAAAAAAAACTGTGTAAGTAGAGTGAGTAGTCAACGTACTCAAATATTGTTGTGAGGACCATTTCATTAGTTCGATCATTTTCTCTTCCATTTGGGAGCGATGGAATGCGATTTTTTGTAATGTGGAGAAACAAAAACTAGGACTAATAGGGAAGTGTTTTTGCCCACTTGATCATTTACTCTGGATTTTGAATCTCTGAAAGTCACTCTAGCAGGAATATTGAATTTGTGTAAGGCTATGTTTGGAACATACAATTGTTGGAGGATCTTATGTTGAAGGATAACAAATCCTCTACAAATCTATCGCTCGAATACGCATGAAAAAACCAGAAGCTCTGCCTGCCTCTCCAAGTTTAATGCTTTTCAAAAGGGAGATAAAATTAACTCAACGAACCCTTTTCATTAGGGAAATGGGGAATAAAACTCAAAGATAGATTTTCATTAGAAAAAAATGTGGAGTGACTAGATATTGTCTATTAATGATTCCTTTTGTTCATGTATTTTTGGTCAACTCAAAGCTTAATTAATCATTAATGGGATAAAGCATGAATAATATTTGTTCTTGTACATTTCTTGTGGTGGATTAGTCTGCTCATGGGCTTAAAGCTTGAAGAATAACCTTTGGGAAAAAAAAAAAGGTTCCTCCTTTTATGCATAGGGCCCCTTAAAGTTGTTTTACACGATCTTGGAAGGATGATTTGCTCTATTAGCAAAATATGCTCTACAAGGCCAAGTGCTTGAAGAACCATAGCAACATCTGGACTACATAAAAGTCAACTACAGAACTACAGAAGCAAGGCAATTCATTTCACAGTCTTATATATTGGTATATTAAAAATTATGATCGTAGCTTAAATTTTTAAAATAAAGACAAAAATAAGTAAAAAAGACAGTTTTTTACACTTTTTGTATTCCTCTCATCGAGACAAACTAATAATACACAAAAAAATCAATGCAAAACTAACAAATGCAAAAAAAAAAAAAAATCAAATAAAGACGAAAAAATAAGTCAAATTGGCTTTTTAAGCCAAAACACCATTGAGTACTAAGACTAACTTTTTTTTTTTTTTTTTGCAAAACGATATACATCTGCGATTAGTAGAAAAATAAAGGGGTGCTCGACCAACTGAGACAGCGCCCACATTCTACTAAGACTAACTTACACCTTTCGAAATATGGTTTTTAACCTCGTCCAACTTTGTAACGGATTAAAGAAAAATAAAGCAATTCAAAATATCTAGGAGACTAGATGTCCGTCTAAGCAATTTAAACGAAGAACATCGGGCACGTTCAACATTTAGGCAAAAACGGAAGAAAAAAAAAAAATCTGTCCTTTTGTATGTAAATCTATAATATTGGCCCTTTACATGTGAAAATCATTTACATGTATAGGTCGCCAATATTTTAACCAAATCTATATTTGGTAACCTTTGATATATAGTCTAATGCACTACTCATATCAAGTCAAACAAACAGGGCCGTATTAAACTTAATTATATTTTTCTAACTGCTATGGGTGGTGGTGGTTTTATGACCAACAAAAAGTAATTTGAAAGGGGCACTTGTCACAAGATTCCACCCAACAAACAGAGTATAAATCAAAGAGTGAAGAAGCAATTCTAGAACCAAGTAGATTGTGCTCTTATTTCCAGGCCCCAATGGAGGTACATCACCAACCTGCATGCATGAGTTTTTATTTTGTCAAGGCACAAGAAATTTTGAACAATTTTGTTTAACTTGTTCGTGTTAGTTGCCTGTGATTTCAACATTTGGTTAATGTGTTCTTTTTCTTTATTGAATTTTCCATAAGATTGCCCCCTCCATTTGGCAATTTATTTTGAGTTTCCAAGTAGAGAATGTAGACTAAGAAATTTCACTAGCAGGTGTGTGAATCTGGCTTTGATCCTCATAAAATTTCAAGCGGAGAGTTGGATGATGATGGAAAGCTCAAAAGAACTGGTACTGGTCTCTCTCTCTCTCTCTCCCTAGATTTTTGCCAAAACATTGTACTCTTTGTAGCACTGATACAGACAAGCAAATCGACATGATACCAGCACTTGGAGATCTAAATCTCCAGAACTTTAAGGACACAAACACGTTGGGGTCACACTGAGGAATAGGTGTGTAAATTACTGTACAAATGCAAAATAAATAAACATTTTCGAATTAGAGTCGCATATGATATGTGAATCTGGCTTTGATCCTCATAAAGTTTCAAGCGGAGAGTTGGATGATGATGGAAAGCTCAAAAGAACTGGTACTGGTCTCTCTCTCTCCCTAAATTTTTGCCGAGACATTGTACTCTTTGTAGCACTTATACTGATACAGACAAGCAAATCGACATGATACCAACACATGGAGACATAAATCTCCAGAACTTCGAGGACACAAACACGTTGGGGTCACACTGAGGAATAGATATGTAAATTACTGTACAAATGCGAAGTAAATAAGCATTTTCGAATTAGAGTCGCATATCACACTGAGGAATAGATGTGTAAATTACTGTACAAATGCAAAGTAAATAAACATTTCATATTAGAGTCACATATCATATGTGCCATTTTAGACATTTATCTTAGATCGTATGCAGGGTGTCAATTGCTTCAGTGCATGTTCGTTCGACTATCTTAAATTCATGTTTTTATAGCCTCTGATGGGAAATCCCTCATCGGCCAACTATAGGTATGTGTAGTAGTATATAACATAATACCCACTAGCCATTATTAATTTGAGTTATAAATTTTGAGCCGCGTGGTTAGGCTAAGGATTAGCAGGTCAGCTAGTGTTTGTCATATTACATAGGTGCCATTAGAGCCTACACCAACTTGAAGCGTGGGGTCGGTCTCGTTTTTTTTTTTTTTGAACTGGAAGGGGTGGGTCTCATTAGGAGACATGCTTGGGTGGGCTTGACAAGTGTGGTGCTTAGGTGGGTGGGTGGGCCCCACATGAGACGAGCTTGAGAAGCTTAACCCACATCGTTTGGCGGGTGTGGATGTTGTCGAACCACGAGGCGCAATGATGACTAGAGGAATGTATAATAGTAGTATATAATGTAATGCTTACTAGCTCTACTATTAGCTGACTTATAACTCTTGGATCACATAATTAGGCTATGAGTTAGTAAGTCAGCTGCCGCGGGTCATCAATTTAATGCTGAAAAGACACATTGTAACGACTCCATAGGTACGTGGTCTCAAGTTCCATTCAAAGTTGTATATTTTCTAACCAAAGGTAGAACCAGAATTTTCGAACGTTAGGTTACATCAACACCTTACTAAAAAAATATATGGTCTTTTTCTTATTTTTTGTACCTAATAATAGCTAAACGAATGAATTTATCATACGGTGTTGTACTGCAGGGAATGTGTGGACAGCAAGCGCGCACATAATAACAGCGATTATAGGCTCTGGAGTACTGTCCTTGGCTTGGGGTGTTGCACAACTTGGTTGGGTCGCCGGAGTTTCAACACTGATCATCTTCTGTCTCATTACATTGTACACTTCCAACCTCTTAGCTGATTGTTACCGTTCCCCGGATCCAGTAACAGGCAAAAGACACTATTCGTATACTGATGCTGTCAAACAAAACTTAGGTACCTCTATCTCTTTATCCCCTGCATAAATGATACATTGCAGGAATGTAAATGCTTTAAGCCTGACCTTTGTTTGGACATTTTGGGATATAACAGGTGGAACAAAGTATGTTGCTTGTTGGATTTTTCAATATGCCAACCTCTGGGGGATGATCATTGGCTATACTATCACTGCCTCAATAAGCATGGTGTAAGCTACTATAATAAAAGATATGATTAACAAATTGTCCGTTTGTTTGACGGGACTATTAGTGAAGGGGTTTATAACTCACCGGATTGATAGTGATCAAATATATGTTACCACCTCCCAATATTATTACATGTACCACACTTTGTAGGATTTTATAACCCATGGCATGTTTAATTTGAGTCGTGAATATTATAACCAGAACACTAGAATTTTGGTTACTTTGGATATGTAGTCCAATCCGATACTCATATTCGGTCAAACAAGCGGGCCCAAAGTGTGTCGATAATTTATTTCTGATTTGTTTTTGGTGTAAGTTGAATAGATTGTCTTACGATCAATTAATCATGATGTTTCAGGGCCATACAGAAGTCAAATTGCTTTCACGTAAGAGGTCATGAATCTCCATGCAGATTTTCGAATAATCCATACATGATTGGGTTAGGAATCGTTGAGATATTTCTGTCTCAAATCAGAAACTTTCACAAGCTGTCAATTCTCTCCATCGTTGCAGCAATCATGTCGTTCGGATATTCGTCGATAGGAATGGGGCTCGCCTTTGCAAAAGTTGTCTCAGGTAATACGCGCGGTTGAGTGCCCTTAGGGCAAGTATTTTATTTTGACACTCTTCACGTACATGGTAGTCGAGTTGGCAAAGGTGCAAGGTAAAACTCCCTTCCTCTCCACGTGGTTTCGACTTGCAAGTACACACCCGCTTGTTGTAGTGGCTCTCGTTAACCGGATGCCCTACATGAGGCTATCCTTCGTAAACTCGTGCTTAGTAGAGTTGTGGTGACGGGCTATCCCTTCTGGGGCACTGTGGTTATCACACAAGAGTACCTCCGAGCCAAACATTAAATAGCAGTTAGCCAGGAACCATCACACGGTCATTGTGCTTTTCGCTCCTTCCTAACCATTATGTGTTGGGATCGTTGGGGGTCACCATGCACACAACTCAAATGATGATTTGAGGAAAAACTCCATATTCATATGTATGTATGCAATATAAAAAATACATGAAAAAACCTCTCTCAAAGCACCTACCGGCTCCCCGGGGACCACAAACCGGTACCCTAGCGCTCAAACCTCACCCCGTGCTCCCGAAGGAGCTCACTCTCCCACTGTCTCTCACAGTAATACAACACTATACACCCCTCCGTCTCAATAAAAGTATATATACCGGGAGTAATTCGGTGTGGTGGGAGCATGGGAAGGCCCCGAGGAATAATATCCCGTATCGCCCACCCCTACCTCAGATGGGAGAATCCCAACAATCACCCCTTTCACATGTGAGGTGATCACTGAACCTGTAGCGTTGTCCGACTGCAATCCATCCACCACTCTAGCCTTTGTCCTGTCAAGAGAATATCCACAGCTCCCTCTACTCACATCGAAGCTCAACTTGCTAAATGATCTCACGTACCATTTGCGAAGAGGCTAACTCCTTCTCTGACACTGCATCCCCTACCAAGCTCCACCGCACCCCCAACCTAGGATACACCACTCATGAATTTGGGCATCCCCCAATCCTACTAGATCTTCGTGGCTCATACTGATCTACCACTCTGACAAGTGCCTGTTTCATTCCCAGACGAGCTATACAGCACCCCAACTGGGTACTCACTCAACTGAATGTATCCCTACAAGCCAGATTGCTTGACCGACCGGGTGACTAAAAATAAAGACGCGTCCCAAGCGTAGGACTCTCGACCGGTGTAGCATAATATCCGGAAGTACCGGAGTCGAATCCACAGAGACGGACGAACGTGTGCAGAACTCAAAGATGACGGGTTCACAGTTTATCTTGGCTCTTAGGTAGCCACCCCTTGTGCAACTCAAATGATTTACCAACTAAATGAATGAAATTAATTAACTATGGATTTAAAAGGAGAGTACAGCCGTGGGAACTCCAGCGTCCGCAACTAGCCTAACCAATGTTTACTCGGGCCACAATTACTCATTTCACTGATTTTAGAATAAGAAAAAGGATCCCTAACAAATGCGCACCACCTGTCACCAGATTCCGTGTGCACTCGAATTCCGGCGATGCCTGGGTTTTGTTTGTTAGAAGAGTTTTCGTCTCCTAAAATTGCTTAAAAAATCAAGTTAATTCGGTCCTGAGGTGAAACATCGATTAGTCTAGCTGCGAGGCGCCTTCGCCCCGCAGCCACACTCTAAACGACTACTCACTCATAATTCTAATAATAACAGAAATCAAATTAAACTTAGATCCAAACATGATTGAAGAATAGAATATGAAATCGATAGAAAAACGATACCGTAGATTGCAAGGGAAAACAAACTTGATTATCAATACGCAGTACCAATCCACAAGCAGAAATTCTGGAAAAATAAACTTGAATCCGAAAACGCTGAATGTTTGAGAGCTCCGAAAACTGTAGCCGCAAAACTCTAAAGTGCAGAAAATTCTAAAAAATTTCGAACCCTAATGAATGATAACCTAAACGTTTTTATAGTAATCGCCCAATAAACACATCAAAACGGCATCATTTAGCTTTGCCTGTAACCATTCGGTATCGATACCCCTGATACCGGTATCGATACCAAACCCCTTTGACTGATTCGTTGACTGCGTAAGCCGTAGGTATCGATACGGCTGTGAGGGGTATCGATACTAAACCCTCTGGAAAGAAAATTGCCCCCTTATAACCAATTGGTATCGATACGGCTGTGAGGGGTATCGATACCTATCTCCTTCAGCTTGCACTTTCAAAATCCAACTTCCAAGCCTTGTTTCCCGCGTCTCCACTTCAAGCCATGCATACACACACAAGCCAAACGCCATTATACCTGGAAACTCACAGAAATACCAAGGACACCACTGTGCACGCATTAAACGGAAAATAACCATTAAACCGCACGTCTAACGCGCTAACTCCCCCTACTTAGGCGCTTATATTTACAATATTGCGCGCCTATCACATCCCCCAACTTGAGCGTTGCTAGTCCCTAGTAACGAACGAGACAAAAACAGCAAAAGAAAAATAACAACTCAACAGGGGATACGAGGGTTATGCATCCTGTACAAAAATCAAGTGAACACAAAATTTCCTCCTCATCGCTGCCCTTAACTCCGTCACATGCATGCCCTAACTAAAATTTGAACAATTCCGCACCATCATGAATATAGAGATAAAAATGCTCCCACAAAGTCACAATGCAACTCTCACTCACCGGAACACTCAACATCCCATGTGAGGCGCTTGGCGACCATCGTGGGATGAATCGAGAAAACACCACGTGCCAATCAAAACAACGCCAGTTACGACAAGGAAAGCTCAACGAATATAGGATACCACACATTCACAGTCAAATATAAAACATGCATGCCAGAGAGTCAAACAACGTGCATCGGGTCTACTAAGGACTTCATTAGGCTTATAACGACCGTGGTTGCAAAAGAAAAGATAACATGCAAAGGGTGACGGCCTATAGAAGCGCATGGACAGTCTACCCTGACTGGCCGCCACCTCGACTCCGGCACCACATCGGTACAAGATTCGACACAAACATAACAAGGGTACGGGATAACAGTTATAAATTAAGACTCAAATAAAAGCACATAAAACACACCACTACCCCATGAACATCACATAAAAACACACCACTACCCCATGAACATCACATAAAAACACACCGCCATACGAGATACACCACCACCCCTTGCTAGCTCTGCGTACTACTCCTTCGTGCTCACATCCTCGAAATCATAGCTCAAGTAATCCAACTCAGTTTGCCTCTTAGGGTTCCATAACTTTGGTAAGTTTAGGTTTGGAAGGTTTAGAGGTTAAGGTTTGAATGGAGAGGAAGGAAGAGGGAAAAGGGGAATGATGGGGTAGAGAGAGAGAGTGGGGAAGAATCGAATGTTCCCCCTCAACTGGACCACGTTTCTCTTTTTTTTTTCTTTTACGCGGCTACTATGATTTACTCTCTCTTTTCTTTTATTATGGATGGTTTAGAATGGTTAGAAATTGGGTTTATTGATACCAAATGATTTAGGGCTAGGTTTAAGGCGGGGTTTTTGACTGGAACAAAGGTTTTTTTTTTTTTTTTTAACCAAAGACATGGCACCCAAAAGCGACATTTTAATTCTTCCAAAAACGACGATGCTCCTTTATTCCCATGATTCGAAACCTCTAAAATGCGCACAGAGCTGGACCACCACATTAATTCCACCCAATCACCGGTTTCCTAGGTTTGACACACAAACTGACACGGACGGGTCTAAAATGGGGTCAAAGGGTCTCGTATAGTGGTTTCATCATGCAAAGATGGCCTTGTATCATCCCCTAAGCACGTTACCAACTCTCACAGCATGCATGCAAAATATCCAACTATGGCATGTGGGACAAACGCCTACTATTTTGTGCAAGTGCAGAAATTGATGAACAAAGAAAACATGGGATGCTTTTAAGGACACATTGCAAACTAAGTGGGGACATTTACTCAATATCGCTTATGGTGCGAATTACACTCAAACATGGAAGTCAGGTATATGCATGTGAACAAGTTAAACAGGCAAACAATGAGACAAGAATCTAGCATGCTCACTTAACTCATACAAACAAGCATAACAATCGTATCCCCACATTCAAAAATTAACCAAAATTTTAAAAAATGACCCCTAACCGACTAACAACGCTCAAAACAAAAATAACGTGTACAAAGTACACCCCATCCCCCAACTTGAAAGTTGCTCTGTCCTCAGAGCATGAAGACAAACATATAAATAGAAATAATGGGAAAGAGATGGACTGTCGGATGGCAGCCAACCATCATGACCCCGGCCGATGTATGGGGAGTTTGTTGTCACCGTTGCGTTTCGTCATTGGAACTGCTTCCAGGATCCGCTCCTTCGGACCTAACAAGGTCCACAGCTAGTCACACAGAGCCGCGCCAAAGCTTTGCGGACTTACAACCGCCACACTTAGTGGCACCCCTGCTCGAGGCTCCTGAATGCCTCACTTACTCCGGCGAAGAGGCTCAAACGACCAAGGCTGGTGTGGTAGCATGCTCCTCCTGCAAAAAGACTTAAGAACCAACTACCTACTAGACAACAAATGTCAGTAGTACTGCCCGCTCGCAGTAGCCGGGCCACAAGGAAAATAAAATGAAAAAGAAATAAAAAGATTTTTTTTTTTTTGAATTAATTTTAATAGAGAGAGAGAGAGAGAGAGAGAGAGAGAGAGAGAGAGAGAGAGAGATTAGCCAAACGTGGATCTTGAACATTGAACATATCAACAAAAATTAGTACTATGAACACTCCACTCCACTCCAAACTCTTTGCAAAAATGCTTGACCGACCAGGTGACTTAAAATAAAGACGCGTCCCAAGCGTAGGACTCTCGACCGATGTAGCATAATATCCGGAAGTACCGGAGTCGAATCACAGAGACGGACGAACGTGTGCAGGACTCAAAGATGACGGGTTCACAGTTTATCTTGGCTCTTAGGTAGCCACCCTTTGTTCAATGAGATTAATCTACTAACTAAATTACCCAACTAACTTGATTAAATATGGATTCGAAAAGAGGAGTACAGCCGTGGGAACCCAGCGTCCGCAACTAGCCTAACCAATGTTTACTCGGGCCACAATTATTCAATTTATTGATTTTAGAATAGGAAAAAGGATCCCTAACAAATGCGCACCACCTGTCACCAGATTCCGTGCGCATTCGAATTCCGGCGATGCCTGGGTTTTGTTTGTTAGAAGAGTTTTCGTCTCCTAAAATTGCTCAAAGATTAAATTAATTCGATCCCGAGGTAGAACATTAATCAAACTAGCCACGGAGCGCCTTCGCCCCGCGGCCGCACTAAAAAAAACTACTCGCTCATGATTCTATTAAACGCAACAATAATATTAACCCTAGATCTAAACATGTATCAAACAATTGAAATAAATAAAACACGATACCAAATATTTGCAGCGAGAGAACGGATGCGAAGAACAAGAATTGAGAACTGGAAATCCTGAAGAACTTGAATTAAACTTGAATCTGAATTAATCCTGAAAACAGCAGCCAAAGTTAAGAACATAAAACCTAAATTATGAGTTGTGTTGACAACCCTAATTTCGAGTTATAACGGGGTATTTATATGGAATCCCCGCTAATTACAATTAAAATCCGGAAAAACGAAATAACTTCACGCAAGGCCCAAAACGACACTGTTTACTGCTCTCCATAATGCCCTCGGTAGCGCTACACCACTTTTGGTGTAGCGCTCCCGAACCCTTATCTCTCGATTAGCCCGTTGACCCCCTATTGGCGTTGACCTCTTAGTCCCGCGGTAGCGCTACACCACTTTTGGTGTAGCGCTCCCCAAGCTTCTGTTCAATTTCTGCCTTCTGCTGTGCCACTTTTGAGCGCTCCATCAAATTCCTGTAGCGCTCGCGATGGGTTACGATCACTTCCACGCGAAATCAACTTCAACACTTAAGTCTCCTCAGCCTTGCATGCCCTCAAGCTCGATCACGGCCTTCAAGTCTCTGCAATCCAATCTTGGCGCTAAAATAGCCTTATTTTCCTGAAAATTAACAAAAACACAAAAACATACCAAAGCAACGCATCAAGTGGAAAATAGGGAATAAATTAGATAACAACGTGTTAAATCTACCCTATTTAGGCACTTATATCTACGATATTGCGTGCCTATCACACCCCCCCCAACTTGAAGGTTGCTAGTCCCTAGCCACAAAAAGAATAAAACAATAAATAAAAGGATAGATCTTTTAAACCCCCGGGCGGCCCTTGTAGGACGAGTGAAGTCTCGTGAGGGTTTTCAGCAGTGATTACCCACAAAACACAAAGGACTCGGACACTTCGAACGCGACTCAACCCAATCAATAACCTCTAAAAGCTCTACAATAACTGTCAAGTATGTCAAAGGCAAGATATTTCATTCATGGATAAAGTTAAACAAATGAACTCCGTACCAAACTTAGCACAAAAAATTAATTCTCTCACCTACGATCAGATAGCGAATTTTCAAATGGCATGCGTGAATGAAAAGCCACATAAAGAAATTTACCAATCTCGAGAACAGCTCACACACCGTTGATAGCCCAGTGTTTCTTTAAACACACTCCTTCCTTTTCTTTCTTTGCTTTTTTTTTTTTTTCATGGTCGTGCAATGCCGGATCTCTCGGGCTTTCTAGTTGACTCTTTAGCGAGCTTTGGGTCGGCTATCCCCAAGCCAAACGGCCTTAGAGCACCAGGTTTTAAGAGACCCCTACGGACTTAATTGCTCAAGTCAAAAAGGCTTTATTGAGATCCAAGCTAACCACATTTAGCGATACTTTCACAAGGTCTATCCATCTTTCGACGCGAACAACACGGTGGGAGCATACCCCGATTGTCCGGTTACTACTCAATGGACGCCCGGATAAGCATTAACAATATAGCACACATAACTCTTTTTTTAGAAGGAGTTCCACAAAAATCTCATCAAACAAGTTAACACATACCAGATTACCAATGACACATGAGCCAAACTCGAGACCGGCAAATCATCAAGTGGGACAGTGTGTGTGTGAGCATGCTTTGAAGTGACCAAACGCTATCCAACTATAGATGATACGGGCTAACCAAGTACTTCTTCAACATCCTGTTCACGAGCTTAAGTCTATCCATGAAATCATATCGAGACTTCGACTCGCACAACAACCATTATAGTGCTAATTAACAGTCATCTACCAAGAATAGTTACACCCAAGCATCCAAATTCCCTTTTTTCTTTTTCTTTTTTCTTTTTGAAAAACAAAAACATGTACGAAGTACACCCTCCCCCCAACTTGAAATGTGCTCTGTCCCCAGAGCATAGAGACAAAGAAAGAGAAAAACAAAGAGAAGGAAAGAGGGAACCTGAGGTGGCAGCCAATCACCATGACCCCGGCCGATGCATGAGGGATTTCGGGTACTCTCTCTCCGTGCACCCTGAAAAAAAAACATTAGTCCAGCCCGGCACGTGGTATCCGGGTATACACAGAGAAAACAAAAGAGCAATAAAAGAAAAAGAAACTACACCACCACTTTCGTCACGTGAAAAGTACGGGTATTACTTTTCTCCCTAATTTTATAACAATCCCGGGTAAGTCACGACTCAACAGGTTAAATCACTCAAGGTTTTTCCTTAAAGAAATCAGAGACAATCGTCTTTTATGACTATCCGAGACACGGCAATAAGATTGTTAGAAACCCAGATACACAAATTTAAGGCTAGAAATTAGGTGGCTATACCGGACCACATTTTTTCATTTTTTCATTTTTTTTTTAATTAATTTTAATTGAGAGAGAGAGATCTTTGAAATGTGAAATTCGAAAATTAATCAAATCCACAAAGATGAATCCCATGAATGCACCACTCCACGCTAAGCTTTGCACTAAAAATTGAACTCGGCCAGACCACAAGAAAAGATACTTCGAGTAAAGCAATTGCCGAATTGTTTTAAGAAATTGAAGCGCCTCTAAGTGCTCATGTGGAACCAAATTAATTTTCGAGCAGTGGACATAATTTGCGATAGAAGGAAGATAAACACAATCGTAATCATCAACACCAAGAAAATCAATATGTTCCACTACCGTCGACTTCGACCCTTCTACCAAAACCTCATCCGCCAAGTTCGGTTTTTCAACTAATTCCTCCTCAACAAAGTCTTGGTCCCCAAAAATAAGAGACTCACTCTCACACCCATACTTCCTATCTTGCTCGTCCATTAAGGACTGCAAATAATCAATATCAGTGTCCCACTCCTCGGCAGTGGGAGATTTTTCTATCGGACCATCACACGGAGGGCAGTGAGCTCCTCGTTCTCTAGACTCATAGGAGCGCAAAAGGAAAACGTAGGCAGCGCGGATCAACAGTGGAAGATACATGAGAGGGGGTGTGATAGGGGGCTCGACCTTTACATTAGACTCAAGGGGGGAACATTGGGCAGTTAGCTCCTCAAGATTCGGACTCTGAGTATTAGGATCTGTAGGATTTCCTAAGTAATGGGCACCCGCTGAACTACCCTGAGCTGGAAATCTACCCCTCTCCTGCTGCAGTTGACTGACAACCGCAATGAGTTGTGACATTTGGGTTATAAGGGCCCCAATTTGCTGTCTTGTTTCCGCCTCCATAAAATGACGTGACTCAGCTACCTCTTCCTTTGGCAGGGAATTGACACTATTAGAATTTAAAGCACAATATTCATTTTTCGGAATCTGGGCCAAAAGATCATAAAACCGTAAAGCCTTAGCAGGTGGTTTGTCCCAAAAACCCCCGTCACTCATCACGTGCAGATATTGTTGACTCTTTTGAGAAAGTCCTCTGTAAAAATAACAAACTATTTCAGGATACTCGTAGACATGATGTGTGACGTTTTTGAGAAAACCCTTGAACCTTTCCCAACATTCACTAAAAGACTCATTCTCTTTTTCAGCAAATCTTCGAATTTCACTCTCTGCCAAACAACTCTTTAGGATAGCCATGCGGGTCTCATAGTCCCAAAAGGCTTCAGGGATTTGTGCCAATTGACTCGAATAAATGTCTGAGTAATGCTCATGATCCCAAGAGGACCCAAAGGTACCCGGTTGACTTGAAGGAATATTCTTGTAACCCCAAGTAAAATTTTGTATTTGTGCAGATTGACTCGAAGGAGTACCTACTTGGCTCTCAAAATTCCAATAGGGTTCGTTAATTTGTGCGAATTTACTCAACATCATACTATGGTGTCGCTCTAACGCCTCAGGGGTATCAAGAAGGCCCATCAATTTTTTATTTTTTTATATATATATATATATTTTTTCTACTCAAGACACAAAACACTTACCACTCGACTGACTCCAGATGACTCAACCTAGAAACAAAAAGATGCTAAAAATAAAAGACATTTTTTTTTTAATTTTTTATTGACTCAGATAAAAACACAAAGATACTAACCCGACCCGACTTCTTTGAACACACGTTGCCGTCCCCGGCAACGGCGCCAAAAATGCTTGACCGACCGGGTGACTAAAAATAAAGACGCGTCCCAAGCGTAGGACTCTCGACCGGTGTAGCATAATATCCGGAAGTACCGGAGTCGAATCCACAGAGACGGACGAACGTGTGCAGAACTCAAAGATGACGGGTTCACAGTTTATCTTGGCTCTTAGGTAGCCACCCCTTGTGCAACTCAAATGATTTACCAACTAAATGAATGAAATTAATTAACTATGGATTTAAAAGGAGAGTACAGCCGTGGGAACTCCAGCGTCCGCAACTAGCCTAACCAATGTTTACTCGGGCCACAATTACTCATTTCACTGATTTTAGAATAAGAAAAAGGATCCCTAACAAATGCGCACCACCTGTCACCAGATTCCGTGTGCACTC
This sequence comes from Vaccinium myrtillus, assembly GCA_016920895.1. Classification (NCBI taxonomy): domain Eukaryota; kingdom Viridiplantae; phylum Streptophyta; class Magnoliopsida; order Ericales; family Ericaceae; genus Vaccinium; species Vaccinium myrtillus. The sequence goes on from CM029279.1 coordinate 10,360,119, forward strand.
GAATTCCGGCGATGCCTGGGTTTTGTTTGTTAGAAGAGTTTTCGTCTCCTAAAATTGCTTTAAAAATCAAGTTAATTCGGTCCCGAGGTGAAACATCGATTAGTCTAGCTGCGAGGCGCCTTCGCCCATCTAATGCACTCTAAACGACTACTCACTCATAATTCTAATAATAACATAAATCAAATTAAACTTAGATCTAAACATGCTTGAAGAATAGAATATGAAATCGATAGAAAAACGATACCGTAGATTGCAAGGGAAAACAAACTTGATTATCAATACGCAGTACCAATCCACAAGCAGAAATTCTGGAAAAATAAACTTGAATCCGAAACGCTGAATGTTTGAGAGCTCCGCTCAACCGTAGCCGCAAAACTCTAAAGTGCAGAAAATTCTAAAAAATTTTGAACCCTAATGAATGATAACCCAAACGTTTTTATAGTAATCGCCCAATAAACACATCAAAACGGCATCATTTAGCTTTGCCCGTAACCATTCGGTATCGATACCCCTGATACCGGTATCGATACGAAACCCCTTTGACTGATTCGTTGACTGCGTAAGCCGTAGGTATCGATACGACTGTGAGGGGTATCGATACTAAACCCTCTGGAACGAAAATTGCCCCCTTATAACCAATTGGTATCGATACGGCTGTGAGGGGTATCGATACCTATCTCCTTCAGCTTGCACTTTCAAAATCCAACTTCCAAGCCTTGTTTCCCGCGTCTCCACTTCAAGCCATGCATACACACACAAGCCAAACGCCATTATACCTGGAAACTCACAGAAATACCAAGGACACCACTGTGCACGCATTAAACGGAAAATAACCATTAAACCGCACGTCTAACGCGCTAACTCCCCCTACTTAGGCGCTTATATTTACAATATTGCGCGCCTATCACAGATCTTCTGCGGTTGATCACAATCCTGCACCCCCTAACTGGAGTGCCCGCATCCTCATCTGGATGCTCTTGATCTGTCATCCACAAGAACTGCAATCCCAAAACCTGTATCTGCTATCCGACCTGTGCACCTGACCGATCTCCCATAGAACAACCCCAAAATGCCTCATCGAAACCCTGATGACCCGCATCTCCAACCAAGATGCAACTATCTGTGTCCGCCAAACCACTGACGCACGTGCCCAATCATCAAACACAATCTGTGACTCCTTCTCTCCACACCATGCGGCCGCATGTCCCGGAGAGGATTCACTCATAAGAAACAAGAAGAAAGAGACTCACTTGATCGATCATCTTCATATCGTCTTAATTCCTAATATCTGGAGCTTCCGTGAACATCCTTTCGCAACCAATTGCACTCTTTAGCTAGCTAGCATCCCGCACACCTTCTGATTCGGCTCCAAGCGCATCCAGTTTTGTCCGGTCATGACTCCTCAATACACTCCCGCGCCTATCTTGTGTGCATCTGCAACTGTTGCCTCCTGCTCATGTCACAAACCATACAACTTGTCTCATACCTAACATCAGTTCCACCTGTCAGTACTCCCCACAAGCCTGCACCGATTGCCCATCATCCCCATCATGCAGCTCGAATCATTGCTGCAAATCCCGATGAAGGTCTTCGAACCCGATTGAATCAAACTGCCTCCAATTACCGTTGGCCAACACCGCTTTGCCCCTTTAGTTAGCATTTATGTCATTAACTAATCGAGCATATCCGCAACCCCAAATCTAGATGCAACACTCGAGAGAATGTATCTTTACTCACTAGCTCTCCAACTGATCATGACTTGAAAGCTGTCAAATCTGCAATCACCCGATTGCCCCGTCAACCTCTTATCTGTGAAAAGTTTGTCCCATGCTCCTGGTGTGAAATCCCCCAACTCTGTCTACCTTTTCTACCACCATTTTCACAACTTTCCTGGTCCTTCTCCACTCTTGTTTGCTCTCCCAAGTCCCCCTGCCTTTTAGTTCATCCATGTTCTGTTCCCAACTTCCCTAGCACCCACTGAACTCCCATTGGATCTCCATGATATATCGCTCTAGCAAGCGCCTGTGTCACTAACGAGACGAGCATCCATGCACCCCTAAACCGGAGTACAAAAACTCGAAAAAGTGTATCCTTGCTTGCCGGCCATGATTGATCATCCCTGGTCCTCTAAATGAACCCAACGGCTACCGATTAACCCTAATCGTGTCTGATTCTCCCGCTATGCCCAGAACCACAAAATCCGACTCGTAGTAGCTAACTTTGAGTCCACCAATGGATCCGAAATAGTCCAATTAGCTATGAACAAGCCTCCTTACAACTCAAAATGCCTCCAAACGTCTGATTCCAGCTCAATCCAACAATGACATCTGCTTCTGAGCCTTTACACGAAAAATGGAGCTTGCAGTTGGATCCAAAACATCAAGAAAGTCCAAAATCAACTACTCACACGCGAAAACAGAGTTGTACCAACTCCGAGATTGCAAAAAAAAAAAAAAAAAAAAAACCCCATGAACCATCCTCCAAATAACCCAAAAATAACCTCTGGATCCCTTTGGACTGGCCTTGACCCGTTTGAACTGGCAGCTGGCCCCTCTGACTTGGCCCCACTAACCTGACCCCCTGCTGACGTGGCACCACGTTAGTGTCTTGTTGACCGGCTTATGTGCCGTTGACAAATCCTCTGAGACGCTGACCTGGTCACCCATAACCTCTGACTGGCAAGTGGGCTACACCGTGAGAGCAGATCTCACTCGTTGCCACGCGCCGCCTTCAACCAATGCATGAGCCCTATTTCGACGTCTTCTAGCGATGTTCCGGTCATATCCGTGATCGTCTCATCGAGCCGAGAAAATCCCGTGTTCAAATGGTGTTTTCGATCATTCCTGGTACAACCGATACCCCACTCGACTGCCACCTCCACCCGCCTCTGCTCAGACCACCCGTGCGCCCTACTCTAGTGATGAAACTCTACCGCGAACACATCGTTAGACTCGTCTCGATGAGACAAACAAAACCCGTGAGCAAATGTGTTTTGAGCAGCTTCATTTTTTCCCAGATCTCGAACCCATGAGCTTGAACGCCATTCCAGTGACGCTCTCCCTTCCTTTCTCCACTTGAGCTTTGATACCACTTGTTGGGATCGTTGGGGGTCACTATGCACACAACTCACACATAGATTTGAGAAAAAAACTCTGTATTCGTATGTACGTACGCAATATACAAAATACATGAAAAAACCTCTCTCCGAAGCACCTACAGGCTCCCTGGGGACCACAAATTGGAACCCCGGTGATCAGGCCTCACCCCTCCACTCTCCCCGTGCTCCGACAAAGTATCCACAGCACGGCTCCCTCCCAAAGAAGGGAGCCCTCTCGGCTCACTCTCTCTCTCTGTCTCTCACTATAATAAACCACTAGACACCCCTCCCTCTCAATACAAATATATGACGGGAGTAATCTAGTGTGGTGGAAGGATGAGAATGCCCCGGGGAATGATCCCCCGTATCACGCACCTCTCCCTCACATGGGAGAATCCCAACATTATGTTTAGCCAAAAGCAAAAAATCCTACATACCACAATTTCTTTTGCCTGACTACAAGTGTGGTTTGCGTAAGTGTTTTTTTTGTCGTTGTAGAAATGGCCCAAAAAGACATCATCTCACAAAAAAGTGCCCTTCTATGAATTGCCCATGACTAAATGGCTTTATATTGAGTAACAAAATATGGGATTTTGAACAGGGGAAGGAAAGAGGACTAGGTTGGTTGGAACTGAAGTTGGAATTGATTTGTCTGCAGCTGAGAAAACTTGGAGAATGTTCAGTGCACTCGGTGACATCGCGTTTGCCTTCTCATATTCTTAACTTCTGATTGAAATCCAAGTAAGATAACCGGTGATTAATTAGTGATTACTAGTTATTTCATGAGTGTGAAACGTTAAAATTGTTTGAAGTTTTCTCAAACATATCAATAAGCAAGACCCATGCTACGAGTTGTTTCATGCCATGCATAAATAAACTCAACACTCAAGAAATTTGTTGGACAAGCAGATTCACATCTTTTACAAACGACACAGTCCATATCTATTTGCTTTTGTAGGACACTTTAAAATCAACAAAACCTGAGAACAAGGTGATGAAGAAAGCCAACGTTATGGCAGTTTCAACTACAACAATATTCTACCTAATGTGTGGTTGTTTAGGCTATGCCGCATTTGGGAACAATGCACCGGGCAACTTGCTGACTGGATTTGGATTTTACGAGCCGTTTTGGCTAGTCAACTTGGCAAATGTCTTCATTGTGGTGCATCTGGTCGGAGCATATCAGGTTTCATTTCATTTCTCTCCTCTCCTTACTAGTTTCATAATGTTTGAGATCATTAAAGGCCTCTTTCATTTTATTTTTGTTTCTCTTTTTTCCCTCCATATTTTTTGTAGCAAAAATGAAAATTAGAAAGTTCAAGTTTAGTGCATTAAAAAAATCTCAAATGGCTTTGGACAGGTATTCTCACAACCCATATTTAGTGCATTTGAGTCATGGGCCAGCGAGAGGTGGCCCAAGTTCAAATTTGTGACGGGTGAGTACCCGGTACACATAACAAGAAAATCAAATTCGACGTGAATTTCTTGAGGCTGATTTGGAGAACTCTATTTGTCATAGTGTCCACAATTCTGGCAATGGCAGTGCCATTTTTCAATGACCTGCTTGCATTCCTTGGCGCCCTCGGGTTCTGGCCATTGACGGTTTTCTTCCCAGTGGAGATGTACATCATGCAGAAACGGGTCAGGCGGTGGACCTGTATGTGGGTTTGGCTCCAGATTATAAGTGTGGGTTGTTTTCTGGTTGGGCTAGCTGCTGCATGTGGGTTCAATTCAAGGTTTGAGCAAGGGTCTAAGGGCCTACAAGCCCTTTGAGGTCAAAGAGTAATTTTAGGCAATATGTGATGGCCAACTCATTGGTCCCTTTTGTATTGTTGAGTAACTTTATGATACCATAAGAGTTGTGTTTAATCTCCTCATATGCACCCAAGAAAATTGGCAAGAAAATTAAGCTTTCATTTGTATGTGTTTGAGTAATAAATTTTTATTTATTTATTTATTTATTTTCAAAATGTGCTTGTAGAATGTAGTAATATTAAATGACACAATCCGTCTTTATATATTTTTATCTTGGAAAATGATAAACACAGTCATTGGGCTATTTTTAAGGTTGAAAAGTGTTATGAACTATGTAAAGAGTGTGTGAAAGTGTAATAAAATGTGTAAAAAATTACTTAAGTGTTTTTCTTTTGGTCAATTTCTAAGTATTAACAGCCCATCTGATCATAGGAAGAACCTTTTTATCTACAAATTAAACAAGTCAAACATAAAACTATTAATTTTGAGTATGAAATTCAGCCATAATGATTATAAATCCAACTATTCTTAAATTGGCAAAGGTTGCAGTTGATTCTCATGAACATATCAATCTAATCCATTAAGATAATGTGGAAGGAGGAAATTCGTAAGGGAAATTCTGCTTGTTCATATTACATTTAATTAGTTTTGATCAAATCACGTGCATATGCAAGAGATATGGGACTATAGGCAATGTCCCAACTCAGCAAACAAAAGGTTGTTGTTTGCTTGCAAGAGTTCATCTAAACCTGAGCCTAATTTGCTGCAATCCAAAAATGATGCTCTGATCTTCTGCATCTGAAGCACTCATCCATTACTATTGAAAAGTTCCAGTCTTCTACCGCGCCTCAACCGAATCCCTCCTCTACTTGCCTTCTAGTTGATGAACTGTTCCTTCAACCTATGTAATTGCCGCTTATCCTGGGATATTTGATGTCCTATTCATATCTCGTACAACATGGTTGTTATGGACGCGTAAAACATAATGTCCACATGCTTTGAAAAATACAAGTATTCAAATCCAGTCCTATTTCAGAACGTAAAGTACTTAAAACCACCAGAAACTACTTGTTGAATGCCCAAATATCTGTCAAAGGAGAAGAAGAGAAAATAAAAGAAGGCAAAAATTTTAACTAATAGCTTTACATGCGTAGATGGAGGATAAAAGGAAAATGGCTGCCCTAGATTCATTTCGCAGTTCACATAACGAATTGGCTATGAGAACTGTTGAGTTTGTTGCTCAAATCACATTAGGATTTCACATAGCGAACATAGACAATTCTCATAACCAATTCGCTATGTGAACTATGTAACAATAACAAGCTGGCTTTGAAAACTATTGAGTTTGTTGAATTTGTTGCTCAAATCACATTAGGAGTTCACATAGTGAACATAGACAAAACTCATAGCCAACTCGCTATGTGAAACTTCGTAGTTCACATAACGAATTGGCTATGAGAACTGTTGAATTTGTTGCACAAAATCACATTAGGTTAATTAACTAGCTAGAGTCCTAATCTCTTGTCTGAAAATTAGTTCACATGACCTATATATTCTGTTACCTCAGTATATGACATAGAGAATTTCAAATTTGAGAAACGAAGAAATTAACAAAAAAATGTTCAACCCAAAGAAGTCATAGATCATGTTGATTCATCTTTGGGATCCTCCCCTCCAAGTAAGTCATCATAGGTAACTGGCAACCTGATTCTCTCATGAACAGAGATTCGTTTCCCTTCAACATCAAAATGCTCAAGTTTGTTTTCACATGGATGCTATCTGTGGACCATCTAAATCTAAAGCATTCCCAAAATCAGATTGTGGATGTGTCATCCATTTTCTCAACATGAGCTTCCTTATTCTGCAGCGGGCCTCACTTGATGCTTTTGAAACCGGAGGCTTCATCGCCGGAGGGCTGGTCTCCTGGATGCCTGATCAGGGGGGGAGGGTGGAGTGAGATGCCATTGTAGAGTAAATGGAACATAGTTGTAGATAGAGGGTGCTTGGGTTGCACAAAAATCAATGATGGCTTGGTCGAACGGATCAATTGATGCACAGTGGAACTCCATGATTTACTCATTAACCTCATCTCAATAAGGCTAGATGAAAGCAATCATTGAGATATGTAAATCAGGCATTAACATAAATCCGAATGAGGGAATAACAAATGGCAATCAATGGCGGTGGAGTGAAAATCCGAATGAAAGGGGGCTAACAAATGGCAATCAGGCCACCGGATTGGTTACTTTCTTTTATGAGAAATTTAATCGGACATCATAAAATAAACCTTAGGATGCCACCCTATGCGCTTTGAATCTTTAATTCAGGAGGCTAACAATTTGGACCATTGTGTGCTCGGGATTTTAGTAGTGGTCTAATAGAAACATAAATTCCTAAAAAAACCGATTCAAAGGGAAGTTCGTGTTAGAAAGGGTGATTAATTTGGGTAATGATAATGATGATATGCACTACGTGTTGAAGTTTTGCGTGGTGAAATGGGATGGAGTTTGGGATTTTTCTTTCCTAGACGCTTGTACATTTGAAGGTGACTCTCTCTCTGACCGTCTCTCTCTCTCCGCAAAATTCCTAAGGGAGTCCTTAGAGAGGAAATGGTTTGCCCTTTGCAAATGGAAGTGATTATTGAGGATATCCGGAAAATGGATCATCAGTTCTGGAGTTGTGTTTTTCAGTTTGTTCAAAGATCCACGAATGCAGTGGCAAATGAGCTGGCTCGAGTAGAATTGAGAAGATCTAGAACAAACACGTAGAAGTTCCGGCCACCGGATTGGTTAAACCAAACCAAACCGAGCCTTATGCCCCAATCAATTAGGGTCGGCTACATGAATTCTGTTTTTCTATTGAGCTTTGTCTAACGCAACCTCTTCACTTAGATTTAGTAAGCCCAAGTCTTTTCATATGATGGCATCCAAAGTCAATTTAGATGATGGAAAAAAAGGATTCACTACTATCCCTACTATCCACTACTATCATATCACTCTTCTTGACTACTGCGTCTGGAGGTCTACGATAGATATGTCCAAATCACGTCAATCTATTTTCCCTCAACTTATCCTGTATAGGTGTAACTCCTACCGTTCACAAATAATCTCATTTCTAATGCTATCACTCCTAGCCTTGCCTTTAGCCTTGCACATCCACCTCAACATCCTCATTTTATGGTGCATTAATCACTAATCTTCCTCATTGTTGCTTTTGTGGTGCGTTTGATAAGTTTCAACACTCCATCCCATAAAAAAAAACATCACTAGTCTTATAGTAGTTTGATAGGCCAAAATTGGATTATTACTTTTTTTATTGATAGATATTGTCAATCTATTTGATGTACTGAAATTTTGAAAATTCAGAACAATATGCTACTAATTTTGGAAGGGAAAAATCTCATAGAAATCATAATGAAATTTTTTTGGAACCCCTAATTAACTGCTCTTCTTTTTTGATGGATATTGTCAATCGATGTACTGAAACCGTTTACAACAATTCTATTAACTTTTGGAACAGGTACATTAATTCCTCAATTTTGAAAAACGACAAAACCGTCTACAAATTTCTATTAACTAACAGGTACATTAATTCCTCAATGAAAAGCAAAGTTACCTTTCGTACCCCCTTATCAATCAGCGTAAAATACACATTTAAAGACTGGTTTTTCGCCGGAGTTTATGGCCGACCAGTTTAGAGGCGGTAGATTTACATGTGTATGTCTGAAAGATGGTATTGTGGTGTTGGCCCCACCTGCATATGTGGGTCTTCGTGCCTTCTTTCTGCCGATCCGATTCTGTTAGGTCGAAAGGCTGTGTTTGGGTGTTGACCCCATCTTCGACAGCTATGAAATTTGGCTTTTGGGGGTATTCTATGTTGGGAATCAATCTTTTGAGTGTTTTTTTGTTTTTTCAACTTTTGGTTGAATTCCCTAGCTTGATGTATCCTTGTCAAGTTTTTCAATAAATCTGTTGCAGTTTTTTTTTTATAAAAAAAAAAGTGTGCTTCACATCTGAGTTTCTTTATTTTTCTAGAGATTTGATTCAAAATTAAGTTTCGTCCCGAAAAAGCTAGGCCTTCTTTGGGAATGAACTTTTTATTGAGATATTACATGTATTGATTTTTTACTTTGCAAAATTACCCTTAGAACATTATTTTATTACTTGGCTATGAGTTCTACTTGGTTTCTATAAGAAGGGTAGAACGGGAAATGTATGAAATTTTGGACATTAAATTCCGTTAAGGAACACGAATTGTGGGCATCAAAAAATGGAATAAAGGACTAACTATATGAGACGGAGGGTATAATTATTTTGAATACTTGCAGCTAACTGAAAAAAAATGGCCATCTGAAGCATTTGAGTTTTTTTACCAACAGCGTTAGAAGGAAGAAAATGAGGAGGAGGCTATAGCACCACCACCACCTTCCTCCCCATTGCCGCAGCGATCGGAGCTGCACTTCTTCCGAAATTTTAGAAATGGTCCCTAGAAATTATTCATGCTGGTTCTTATTTTTTTAACATATAAATTAAGCAAAAGAAAATTTACGAGTAAGTGGAACATAGTTGAACACAGAGGGCGCATGTGCGTTGCACATAAATCAATGATGGCTGAGTGGAACTGGATTAATTGATGCACAATTGAACTCCATGATTTACGCATTAATCTCATCTTTGTTTAATCAATGAGGCCAAATGAAAGCATCAAGTTCACTATATATAGGCCCCTTGTGTCATAGATTTCCGGACAGACGGCCGTGGTAGCTCACTACATAGGTATAGTGAGTAAGCTCACTACATGCCCCAAGTCCGTAAATCAGACGTTAACTAGGACTTGGGGTTCCCGTAGTGAGTGATGTAGAGTGGGCCGCGTCCACGTTAATTCCTTGAGCAATTGGACCGTACACGGCCCAAGCGGCACAATTAAGTTACGGGTCCAACGTTGGTGAAATGGGCCAGAGTCCGCATTGGGAAGCGAAACGGGTTTCTGCACATTTCTCATCGCCTGAATTTTTTGGTCGTTCGATGTCATCTAGGCCTTCAAACGGGCAATTTTGCCGTTTTAGGAAATACTAATAGATTTGCTAATAACTTTTAGTAGGAAATTCTGTTTTTGTTGCCGTCTGTTTTGGCAACCTTATATTTCTTTCTAGTTTTTAATTCTGCCAATTATTTCCGAATTTCTATTTTTGGTAATTTTCGTAATTTCTTTGATTAGCAAGTCAAATCTTTTTGTTATTTGATTCCTAGTTGGAAGTACCATCTCGCATGTCACATACCTTCCTCAAAATAATGCTTTTAATCAAACATGTATATTCGTCTGTAACGTGTGATGTGTAACATGCACCACCCCTCCTCTTCACATTCGACTTTTTTGTTAAAACATCCAACATCCAAACCATTCCCCATTACCTTGATTCTTGCATTCAAATTCAAACGGTGGATCTCTCACGGAAAGAAAGTGTCCTTTGCATGCACATGTAGCCCTAGTATTCGATTCCCAGTCCCACATTGATCCAGTAGTAAAACCTTTGCCTATCTACTACTTCAAACGCAATCTCATGTTCTCCCTTTTTCTCTTAAATTAATTGTAAGGTACATAGTATAAAAGATGGGACTCTCATAAATTCATAAATATGTGAGAACTTGGCACTGAAACTCCAACTTTCTCCCTAATTTTTTATTTGACATTATTTTTTTCTTCTCATAAGGTAAAAAGATTTTATTAACTTGAGTAGATATACAACAAGTTAATAGGGAGAAAGGAAAATAAAAAACCATCATTGTTGAAGAAGTATATCCCAACAAGAATGTCACATACAAACCGAACAATCATGATCTTGCCAATCCCCAAATGGAGTTGGCAAGGCACCAACAAAAACAAAATAACAAAATAGATAAATCACAATTAAGAGTTCAAAACCATTTGTCTAGGGAGTAGTGCATCATCTTGGACTTTAAGGTACACCTGAGTGTCTATCATTTAAAAATTCTAGGATGATAACAGTCTTGTTTTGCGCATAATAACATAGGGAAAAACTCAAAGATTAGGCTAATTAGTATGATAAAAGTCTTGTTTTGGGTGGGTTTGGTATTAGTAATAACATATAGGGCAGACTTCGAGATTAGGCCAACCAATTTATTCAACGCCTGGTGGCAAAGCACTCGAGATTTCCTTCCGGACTTCTTTTTGAACATTGTACCCAACTATGCAGGTAAAGGAGGTATAAATCACAATTATAGAGCTTCAATCTGGGATTCACCATTTGTCTAGGGAGTAGTGCATCATCTTGGACTTTAAGGTAGGCAATTGAGTGTCTATCTTTTAAAAAATTCTAGGATGATAACAGTCTTCGTTTTGGTTTAGCTTGGAGTGCTTGGATTTGTGGGTTTGGTATTAGCATAATAACATATAGGGAAAAACTTCAAAGATTAGGCTAATTCTAGTATGATAAAAGTCTCGTTTTGGGTGGGTTTGGTATTAGCATAATAACATATAGGGCAAGACTTCAAAGATTAGGCCAACCAATTTATTCAAACAGTTGGTGTTTTTTTACACAAAAGAAAAAAATCCAATGTGCATCTCGAGATTTCTAGCTCTCTCCCCGGCTATCATTTTTTTGGGTAGCCAATTTTTCCATAGCTCTGGGTTTCAACGTCAACTTGAGCTCTGAATTTCAATGTCAATGTCAACTTATCATTCTGGACACTATTTTGGAATCATACATCAATTCTCTTCAAATTTTGTTTAGGAATTGATGGATGGTATTGTCTAGATTCATGCATGCATGTAGTTCCTATAGTACTGCCGTTGTAATTTCAAGTTCTTCAATGAAATAAATAACGAATACCACTTTAAAAACATACTAAAAAATAAAAAAATAGATGTCTTTTTTGTCATAAAAAAATCTTAATTAAAAATCTTCCAACCACCAATTGGTTTTAGGAGAGTTGATGGAAAGTTTGCGTGAACCGAGCTTCACATGGTCGGTTTATACAAGAAGTCAAGCATAAAATTCTTACTGAAATTTCTATACTACTGCAAGGATTAAATGTTAGTCAAACAAAGATAATTGATCACACACAAATCCAACAAGTGGTATTAGAGCCAAATGCGAAAAAGTCCACGGGAGAATCATGCACTAAAATTAGGAGGGATTGTTGGGCCCGGAGTGCTCACCAAAATTTACGGATTTAAATGTTACACAATGTCACTTCCTTGCTGATCACCGATTCTAAAAGCCTTCGGGTGAAATACCTTTCGAACTGCAAAATTTTAATTGTCATAAAATGACCTTTGAATTGGGTGGTTTTTAGCACTTTTTCATGATCCTCCAAAGTTTTCAAGAAAGTTCTTCATGGAAAAACACACTACCTTTGAAATGTTTAAGAGATAAAATCACCTCGGGCTCTTTTTCTTTATCATTCTTCTGATACAGATTTTATAAGGTTGAAACAGTAGAATACATGATTTTTCTCAGACTTTTCTATTGAAGTTTATTCTCTTTCATGCATGCATGTAGTTCCTATAAATACTCCGTTGTACTTTCAAGTACCCTTCTTCACATGATGAAATAAATAACGAATATTCTTTAACGAATTAAAAAATAACAAAATAGTAAGTGAAATGGAAACAAAATTTTCAAAAATTTCTCAATGTTCTCAAACTACCTTATACGATCCTAGCACTCAAAAATGGCAATACAAATAAAGATGATTCAACCTATACAAACACTCTAGAATAAATGAAAAATAAAAGTACAACTCGATTAAAGGAAATACATAAAAATGTGTTTTGGTCATAAATGTGACAACCAATAAAAGATCTTGGCTGATGGAGCTTACACTTACTCTTAAATTAACTTGGAATCCAGCCAATAGCTAGTCTTAAATTGGCAAACTTTGCAATTGATTTTCATTCCCACATTAAACAAATCAATTATTGTAAGATAAGGTGCATGGAAGAAATTCTATGAGGTAAAGGGTAGTGGATCCGACCGAAATCACGTACGTAAAATTGCACGAAGAGTAATGAAGCAACACACAAAGGAAACACGTACAACACAAAGATTTATGCGATTTTTTGATTTGGATAATTGGGTACATTCACTGCAAGCACTAGCTTATCAAGTCGAATCAGGTCATAGTCAGCGAAATGTCAAATCAGACCGAATCAAGCTTCATACAACTCTAGAAGAACGTACATTCACAACACGCACTAGTTTCTGGTCAAATTAATTCAAGAATTGATCATATTTGTGGATTCGACCCAAAATCACACAATCGATTGTAACACAATAAAAAAAAGTACGAGGCAAAGATTTGTGTGGTTCTCTAATTGGATAATATTAGGTACACCCATAACATGCACACACACACACACCGATTTTTCAGATTGAACCCCGTCATAAACCGAATCAGGCTTCACAATGTTTGTTAGAGCTGCTAAATAACTAATAGTATCATCATATGCTAAGTAGCGGATTTAATGCTCATCGTGAAAATATATAGAAGCAAGCTAACATGGAGCTCTGTTTTTTAATATCCTTGGTTTTTGGTGCACATGGATTACTTTAATTGATAGGATTTAAATTAATGATCCAACAAAGTTGAGAAGTGTCAATTCTTCCTTCATTTTTTTTTAAATTTTTTATAACCTGATGTCCGGCTCAGCTTGCGCGCACCTCAACTAACTCCGAAGCTGTGAAGATAACGACCCAGCATAACCCCAATGGCTCCAAGGTTTGGAATGATTAGCCTCCGTGAGATTCGAACATGCAACTTCATGGTGAAACACTTATTGCTTTTTCATGTCTATTTTGCATATTCCTTTGAAAAGGTTCAATTTCCCTATAACTCAAGAGTTTGGTTGTGTACATACCTTACCAAAGATGAACTGCACCTGCCCATCCATTTACATTCAACGACTAAGATCTACTAACTCCCCAGTAGCCCCTTCCATTAGTGGGGGAAAATCACTTCCATTGCTTTGGGAAATGTTCATTTTGCAAGCAAAAAATAGTTGACCAAGTTTAAAAACATTGCACTGAAGATTGGAATCACAAGGCTAAAATTTTGAGCAATTTTTCAGTGTCGAGCGGGCACCACGTGGCCTATTTTGGGCCGTTCATTTCGGTTTTTGACAGTCTGGATAATGGAGAGAGAAACAAGAGAGAGAAAGGGGAGAGGGAGGGTTTCAATCTGGGCCGTCTAATACACTTTTAGACGGCCCAGATGTAACGTTCGGGTACCACGTAGGCTCGGCCATGTGGTACCCAAAAAAATTTCTACAATTTTAGAGGAACTACAATTAAAGAAAATTGGCTCAGGTTTGAAGAACGATATACTAAAGACTGAGGATTGAAAACTCTGATATTCCTATGCTTATTACTCCCTCCGTCACTTTTTAAGTGATACCTTTGGGAATTATGTATTTTTGTGGACGTTAAAAAATGTACATCCGTATAACGTTTTAATTTTTTTTTTCACCAAATTAATGTACTCAATGAGCACTTTAATTTGGTATAAAAAAAATTATATACATAAATATGTTTTTTAGGGGTTTGAAATTGCATGTATTCCAATAGAGATCACTTAAAAAGGAATGGAGGGAGTAACATTTTATAGTTACTGTCACTTGTTTCCATATTTTTCGATTAACCTCGATGAGGAAATAAAAAATTAACAACATTGAGACCAATTTTAAATGAATTCACTACCAAGAATTTTAAAAATAAGCTGCATTAAATGTGCAGTATCGTAATTCCAATTTATTAAAGGCATTTTCTTATCAAAGTTCAATGCAGTCTAGCCTATTTTGACCTTATGTGAATCAACATACTCTATCCGTCCGTTTTTAAGTGTGTAATTTCATAATTCCAATTTATTAAAGACATGTCATCATTACACTTTTCACATCAACTTTTCCCTCTACTTCCAAAATTATGCTCCACTTTTACCCATTAACTCTCTAAACATTAACTTGTTAACTTCTTTTTTTTTTATCAAAAAAAGAAGATCTATAAAAGAAACTCGATAAGAGTACATCGAGAAGGGAGAGGGGGAGGGACATCCAATAGAGGTTGAAAGAAAGAAAAAGAAGGAAAAGGAAACAGCTAAAACAATAAACTACAAAATAGCAGCCAAAATGAAAACTCCCAAAGAAGCCAAAAACCAAAACAAGCACTGCTAAACCGCAAAAGCCCCACTAAGATCAGCCCCTATAAGCCAACAATCTGACCGACTTCAACCCTTACCACAACCCTCTAGCAAAATTCAAAATATCCTTTACCTCTCAATAGGTTTCATCCCCACCTTGTTCTGTTTGGGTTTGAGGTTTGGGTTTGGGCTTCTTTTTTTTTTTTTTGACACGGAAATGAGAAGATTATATTAATGAACGCCCAACGACACTTACAAAAACGGAATTCATTACAAAGATCTTGGACAAAGCCAAACTAATCATCTTAATAGAGAACAAGAAACGCACAAGGTAATCGATGTGTTTCACCCTAACCAAGACATGGTCTGACGCAAACAGCGATACTTACAAGATTCGTACTTAGAATCAACATCTCTGAAGAGACTTAGTGCTAGTTAAAGATAAAAGACAAAGAATACCCAGACGATCGGATGGACTCCAACCAAACATGCTCGCACCAATGAACTCCCAAAACTACAGATCTTCAAAGCCACCACGAGAGATGTAAGGACTCGTATTTTTAAATAATTTTCCGGAAATAATATTGGGAAAGTGTGAGGGAATGAAAATAGTGCTATATGGGGTCAATGTGAAGTTAGTAATTGCATGTGGGTGTTTATGAGACATATTAGAGACACTAGGGGGTGAGGGTGTAATTTGGGAGCATGTATAAGGGGAGTTTACATCAGATTTTTGGGTAAAAACACACACACCCCTCTTCTCCAAACTCACGTCTCTCTCTTCTCTTCTCCTTCTCTCAAAGTCTCCTCAAAACCCCTCCATTTCTCCACCACAAATCCACCCTCCACACTCAAATACTTCAACATCCAACCAAAGGTTCATCTTCTACGCGTGATTTGGAGTCCGGGACTCCGAGGTTTTCGCGTGGAGCTAGCATTTTCGGTTGAGAAGCTTCAAGAACAAGGGTTTTCCATTTTCTACCTATATCAAACTCATTCTTTGAGGTAGGGATCTGATTTCTACTCCTTCTAATGGTATATTGTTGATCTGTTGCATGGTTCTTGGCTTGTTCATCCATTCTTCCCCCACTCACCTTTGAAAACCTCCATTGAAATGGGTTTGTTTGGTTTCTACTAAATTGGTTGATAGATCTACGAATTGGTAGTTGATATACTCTTATTTCATGTTTAGTTGGTGTTTGAAACCCCAAAGTTGACTTGGGTTGGTACCCCCTTCCATTTGGGAAAAGCTGTTGATCGGGTATTTCTCGCCCAGAAAAAATTGCACCTTCAACCGGTAGACACAAAAGTGCTCTACCGGTACAAAAACTCACTGGATTCTTTCTACCGGTAGACACAAAAGTGCTCTACCGGTTCAAACTTGAAAAAAATGGATTTTTATTCGTCTTGACCTCTTGACCTTCCGGTTGACTTGTTTGGTTCCATACTTGATATACTCTCATCGTGCACTTCATTAATGACCGAAATACCCCTTCCTAGCCTACCTTTGCATGATTGGTTACTTTCCTTGATTTTCCAACTTACGCTTGACACCTTTAACATAGGGAACTTTGTATAAACATGTGGTTTGATTGAAATGGGTTATGTGGAGATTTTGAACATATGAGGGTTAAAAGTGAATTTTCTTAAATTGGTGATCTAATACTAGGGCCACCTTTTGGTGCATCCCTAGCCATGGGTGTTCGGAGCCCACGAAATCCGGCAGGGGTGTTTGGAGCCCACGAAATCCGGCAGGGGTGTTCGGAGCCCACGAAATCCGGCAGAGGGATTAATTCCCTATTAAAGACAAGTGTTTATCTTTTGTGAAATGTTTGAAAATGAAGTTCTTTGTGAAAGATGAGATATTTTGGAGAAAATTGGATACACGACACATTTGAAAACGGTTAGGAAGGAGATATTGGATACTTGGTTTCTTTTGGGACTTTTCGGTACGTGATTGGACACTTAGGTATTTCTTGGGCACTCGGTAATTGGTCTAGTCATAAATAGCATTCTTTTGACTTGTCATTCCTAAACATCGATTATGCATGCACATCTCATTCTCTATATCCTTAGCATTAGTAGATAGGATTCCTACTGGGCGAGTGAGCTCAACCTATCATTTTCAGGTACTCGGCAAGGCACGTGATTGGAATGCTTGGCGTGTGGATGCATATCATGAAGCTCATTTGACATGAAGTTATTTTATCCTCTCCATCGTTAATATATTTTGGGAGATGATCTTGTAACTTTAATTCCTTCAATCTTTTGACAAAAACTTAATTTATGTAATAACTCTTAACTCTTCATTACTTATGCATGGGTACGGATACCTCTTGTAGAAATTCCGAGTACTTTGACTTTGACCTTTCAACGGCGAAATGTATGACTTTCGATTTATCCTACGTGGATTTTCTTGGTATTTGGTTTATTAAATTTGAGGGTGTGACAAGAGAGATATTAGTGGTGGCTAGGGTTTTCGAGAAGAGAGAGAGAGAGAGAGAGAGAGAGAGAGAGAGAGAGAGAGAGATATGATCTTCACATCTGGGTTTGGGCTTTGAGTAGAGTGAGAAATGAAAGTAATAATTGGATATTAGGGGTAATAACTAGAAAGAGATATATAGAGAGAGAAATGGGAATAATAATTAAAAATAGAGGTAATTGTGGACGGTGAGATCCACGCGGCTCGCTCTCGGGTGCGATTCATTTGAAAATCGCGAAAATGAAAATAATGTGAGTCGCCACCCGGGGTTTAAATTTAGAAAATGTTTGATACCCGAGAAACCGTTTTAAGAATAATTGTTGACTCTCATGCCGTTTCGGAAGCCAGGTTACGTGCGGGGAAGGTTTTATTAAAAAGCACCCTGCTCGCCCGGGAGATTCCCGGTCTCTACTAAATAATTTGTGGGATTTTTGTAGAAAATACTTTATTGAAAACCCTGGCAATTAAACATGCAAATAAAGAGATAAATTAAAACCATAACAGAAATAAAATTTAAACGAAGAGGACTAAATAGTAATAACATGAAAATAAAGGGGGAAAAATGTAATAAACAAAAAAAAGTTGCAGAAAAATAACAGTGAAACAGGGTACGAACAGGGGAAAACAGAGTAAAAAATTTTGGTTTTAAATGGGAGCCGTGTGGCTCCTACACAGGGGCCGTGCGGCCTACACTACAAGCCGCGCAGCTTGCGTACAACCCTATTTTCAAAACTTTTGTTTCAGGACCAGTGGGTCCAAAACCCGTTCAAAACTTGATTTTCTTCTCCAAATTTACTCCAAACAAGTTGTTTTTGTTTGTAAACAAGTTATTGAAGTGAAACTTATTTCCGGTACGGATCGTACCGTGCGTTTATCGAGAAAAATCGCCCGGTACAGCTCCGAAAAGCCGGTTTTTGTTTCGAAAATGGTTTACCGAGTTAAGATACGGTTGTTGAAACCGTTATTAACTCGGGGATGCCCTCGGAGAGCCACGATTTGAAAATCGAAATCCGAAAACGATTTATACCTTTCTGGAACTCGAAACAGAGGTCGAAAACTTCGGATTCTTCGGGTTTGAACTTGTAGGATCAAGATTTGGTATGAATGGGAATGGAATAGAGGAATCGAAAGGGAATGGGAGGTGTGAAGTTTCGAGAAGTTTGCTGGCGGTTTTGAATGAGAACTTTGCCGGAAAATCGAGCGGAAATTCTCTCGGGGTATGATTTTTTTCGGGGTGGTTTGAGCGGAAGAGGATGCCTCTATTTATAACCGGATTTGAGGGAATAAAAATGATGATATTCGACGGCTGTGTGATGATGATATTCCTGAATCGTCTGGGTTTGTCAGGAATTTTTCAGAAGATAACAACACCAACCGTGCAGCTCCCAGGGGGAGCCGTTGTATAGAAAAAGTTGGCAGGATGATATAGGAGCCGTGCGGCCTATGAGGCAGAGTTTCCAGCTTTCTGGACCAGTTCCAAGGTAGTTTGATCGTTCACTCGTCATCGGGGATGCACAGGTATCAAAATTGGGGTGTCTACAGTAATGATGGGAAAGAAATAGGGATAAAAATTGAGTGATAATTTAGAAACCGGGTCTTGAGACCCAAACCGAACAAGCCCCCCATTTCCTAGCCATTTGAGAGTATGCTTGCAATTCATCTTCAATCATTTCCTTTAAGACTAATTTATCCTCTGGACGAAGATTTATTGCAAGATTATTTTTAGTGGCCATTGTTGCAATAGATTATTCCTTTATCCTTTTCTCTTTGCTTCTAATTTCCTCTATAATTTATTAAATTTTTAAAAAGATAAAATAATAATTTTACAAATTTTTACCTTTTAATTTTTCAAAATGGAGATTTATTAGTGGACAGTCCAAAATGAAATACTATACTTTTATTTATGGATGGAGGGAGTATTAGTTTGTTAAATACTAGCATGAACCCATGCTATGCACGGGAATCAAAGGAAAAAAATGATCAAAACATTTCAAGGACATATTTCGTTCTTGCAATATATTCAAATGTTTCATATAGGTGGCATATACATAATGTTTGGCTATTAGATGAGTTGTCTGACATTCCATTTCAAAACTTAAATTTGACAAATGAAATTATGCATTTAGTTGGAAAAATATATATACCATATGTAAGGTTAATTCCTATATATTGGACATTTTTATTGGTTCTTATGAGTTATTTTAGGTCACTGTGAAGTCTAAGTACTTTTCTCTACCTAAAAGCACGACGCAAATATAATCCTTACTATTTGATACTCCCACAAATAAACCTAACTTCTCTCAAAATTTATTTATTAACCAAAGCTTTGGAACCCGTGCATCTAACCAAGTTTAGTAAATGAATTTAAGAAAAATGGAGCCATTCACAATAACCAATCAAATTAACTCACATTGTTGGGTTCACCCAAATTTGATCTCATTCCTTAATTTAAGAGAATTGCATCGCCTCCTATAGAGAATGACAGAGAATAAAAGAATAAAAACAAAATACATACTGAAAATAAAAAATTATCTTAATTAAGACATGTCATGAACTCAACACAATCAATAAATATAAGAATTCCAGAAACAGAAAACTTTTCAACAGATGATGAACACTATGTATAATCATGTTACAACGGCAATGGAGCATCTAGTAGGGAAAAAAAGTTTTTGCCCACAATCCATGTATAGTAGTTGCTCGGAGAGGCAATGGAGCTACACAGATCACCATATATATATTTAATCGGTAACTAGGTTATATTAAGAAAACTTATCAAACTTACGTAAAGCGACAAAAGAAGTAACAAAAATATTAAACTATCAGGATATAAGTTTAACCTTGATACAGAGCAAGAAACGTGAGCTACATATTTCCTTGTTCCCAACTTACAGAGAGTTGGTGTGATAATAAATTCTATATAAAAGCTTTTAGGGTTTATGCATGGAAAAGAATATGAAAAAATCCTTCCTTGTTGATTTTGCAAACAGATCATTCCGTAACAATAGAAGTAAACTCAATTAGATTTTATATTGCTCCATTGATTCCATATAAATCAAACATTTAGAATATTTTTTTTCTTAGTTATGCTGGTATGCAAGACTGCCATATGCCTTTCCAAGCAACAACCAAAGGGAAAAAAAGGGAAAAAATTCAAAAAGAGCATTAACGAAATTATGGGGTACTCTAGAGTAAACACAGGTGACATCAAAGGAAAAGGGAACAAAAAGAAGTGTGTGGTTCTAAGGTCAGCAGTGGCATCTGCTGCTCTATCTACATCTATTTCCTCAAGGGATATAAACATCAGAAACAGAATTTTGTTAGATGAAGCTCAAGCCATATGGGAAGTTGACAAGCTATTTGGTCTTAGCTATGATGGTGATGAGAATGAGGTCATAAGTAAAATTGCCGAGTTGGAAGCCCTTAAAAAGGCAAGGGTTGTTCCTGATTAAGGGTGTGATCTTTTTTAGGAGGTTGTTTTAGGTTTTTTCGTGGTGGTGGCTTTTGGCTTGTGAAGGTGTTTTCTTTCGGTTTTGCTTGTAGGTGGTTTTGGGGGTTTGGTGCTTTTTGGTCGTTTTAGGTGTTGGGGTTTTGGGTTTCGGGTTTCGTTTGATTGTTTGGTTGTCTTCTTGACAATCTTCCAATCTTTTGGGTCTCGAGAGGCTTTTTTGTCTTCTCTTGCCCCGTTTAATCTTGTATCTTCGATATTTGATTAATAAAATCTTTTTTGCCGTGCAAAAAAAAAAGACTGGAATGGAAATATACTAAAACTTATCCTTCCCATGGCTGTATTGGTATCAGAGAATGTAACAATTCCATGGAAAACATACCATTACGAATTTTTATTAGATTTCATAAAATAAAATTGGAGGTGTAAAGAATAGGGGACACTTGTCGCATTCACGTTCCTCTTCACCAAAAGTCATTCTGCAATAATATATAAGATGGGAATTGACGATAATTTTTAGAATCAGGGACCAGGATTGGTCAATGTAGTTGTAATTTATTTAAATTTTAATTAATCTTCTTGGGGATTAACTAGAAGACAAAACAGAGAATAGAAGTACAAGCTAAAGTGGAGCTTAATCAATGACCTAATTTCATGAGAAACTTCCATCTTAACATCGATCAGATGCATGAACTTTATAAGACAAGGAAGGTGGAGGAAATTCTGCGATTAATGATTTATTAATCCAAGGGGATTGATCTGATGGGCATGAGAAACAAATAAGTATTTGTCCTCCATTAATTGGGCCGGATGTTAGAATTCCACGAGATCGAACATTCCAAATCTAGGTGCCACTGGAGAGTTTGCCTAGGGATGGCAACGGGTAGAGTATGGATCGGGGGACCCTATTCTATCTCCCATCCCCAATTGGAGAGTCTTTTACCATCCCCGCTCCAATCCCCACTGGGGATATTAGATAAAACACCAAACCCACATCCCGTTGGATATCGGAGTTTCTCCAAATATCCCCATATCCAAACCAAAATATATAAGAAATCAATAATGAAACCAAAGTGCAAGCCCGATAATTCAAACCAACAAAAATATAAAGTAAAAAACTTCAAATAACCACTAATGTAGCAAAAGTAATGGTAGTACAATAAAAAAACCAATCCAAGCAAACATCAATTTCTAAGTTTCATTAAGCGACAAATCAATAAATTAAAAAATAAAAAATAAAAGAGCAAAATATAGCAATAACATCATTTTAGGAACTAGAATCTGTAATGATATTCTTAATATATTATGTAGTTTATAATATGTAGTAATTGACATGATTTGCTCTACAAATAATTACTTCTATAAGTAAATAATACTCAATATTCTTTTCTACCTAGATGCATATGTATAATTTATATACTATATATAATCGGGTACGGGGATTTGGGGGCGGGGATAACAAAACCATACCCGCTCCATATCCGAGCGGGTATTTTTTAAATTCCACCATACCCGCTACTATTGGGGAATTTTTTGGATAAACCCCACCTCCAAATGGGCGGGACGGGGCGGGGCGGGTATCCATTGGATATGGGGAAATTGTCATCCCTAGAGTTTGGCCCGTGATTAACTTCAAGACCCGGGTCCCAAAATTAGTCAAAATGTACATAAGCTAACTCAGATATCCGTGAAATAGATAAAATTATCAGTAATTAATATTGCATACATCTAATGAACTCTCTCTTCTTGAATGGTGAGGGTTAATAAACAGAAGCAAAGCTCACATGGAGCGCTCTTTGTTTAATTTGTCAATGCATCTTTGCTTGTTAAGTGTTCTTGATTTCCTTAGTTCTCGCTGCACATGGATTACCATAGATGGTAAACTGATTTTACTCCTATTTCATACAGTACGTAAGATGCATGCATGGAGACCAAATTCTTCAACTTTGAAGAGAGATCAGAGAAGCCTGCCCAAAATCATGCCCTCAAGTCATGGAGAATGATTGATTGGCTGAGGGAAAAATTCGTTGCATATTCTCGATCGTGTTTGGATAAGGGAAGTGTTGTGTTCTTGACCACTTCTTCTGAATCGGAAGACTGGATCGATCTTTTAGAGCAGTGGCGGCTCCAGGATTTTTTAGTAGGGTGTACGTTCATAAATTAGGACTTAGGGGGGGGTGTTGTGCATCCCATGCACAGCACCGTGCTGTGCAGCCCCATGAAGCTGCCGCGCCGGCATTTTTTCAACGATCGGAGACGTTCACCGCGTAGACCTCGTCGAGTACTACAAGTATGCAAAAAATTAACTTGATCGGATATCTTTAAGTAAGTTATCGGAACACAAATACTTTGAAAACAAATGGAACACAAATGGACACAAACACTAGATAAAAACCACTTTTTCATGTTATTTGTGTTCCGATGAGGCACTAAAAGATATCCGATCAAGTTGATTTTTGACACACTTGTAGTATTCGACGAGGTCTATACGGTGAATGTCTCCGATCGTCAAAAAAATGCCGGCGCGGCGGCGACATGGGGCTGCACAGCACCCCCCAGGTTCCTATAAATTACCATAACTCTAGTAGCTTAATTAACCAACAACATATGCATAAAGTTTTCCTATATTAGTTAATAGTGCGATCAGTCGGTCACAAAACATAACCTCAATTTCAAAAACGATTATCTATCACGCAGAATGAGAATCTAAAAATATAAATATTTGCCCAAAGTTCAAAAAAAAAAAAGTTCTTCTCATCTTATGTAGTGGACAATTTTGGCAACCAAAATGATAATAAAAAAATCCGAGTGGACTTCATAGATCGATTACAGATTAGGTGGAGAATTTCGGCAACTGGGTGGGTATTGATTAGGTAACTTTTTAATTGCCATTTCTTTTCTACAGTAGAGAGAGAGAGAGAGAGAGAGAGAGTGTGTGTACATGTGCTTGTGTGTGTCTTGAAAATTTTACTATGTAAAATGCAGTGGGTGGAGAGTAGACACTACAAATCATTGGCGGTAAATCAGGAGAGGAAATCGAATTCTGTAACTGGCTAATCATTGGCGGAAAATCAGGAGAGGAAATCTCGGGGTGAAAATTCTAATTCGAATTCTAATCGAGAAGGGATATTTGTTTTCAAAGATTCTACTCATGAAGAGATGTTTTAAACGGAAGCTTTTCTTGCGGAGAGATCTATGGAATTCAAAGCCCCCCCAACTCTAGATTTAGAAGGAAATCATCTCACGCCTTTTATGGAGCAGGTTCTCAAAAAATTCGCCCGACCCGTACCCGTCCAAAGTCCAAAACTCAAGCTTAGAAATCCTAAAACAAGTACAATCTATAGAGTTATGGGGTTTGGGGATCCTGCAACGCATCGTTTGCACTGCAACGCATCGTTTGCACTGCACCGCGTAGTGCACCAACCCCAACTGTCCAAAAGTGTTTTTAATAGTCCAGATTTGTAGAAATGCCGGGTTCGGGCTACGGCATGTCTCGATGGACTTGACCACCGTCCGAACTTCAAAAAAAATCGAAGGAATTTGCTGCGGGCTACTTTTTTTTTCACCAAAGTTCAAGCCACACACTATCGAGTAATTATTCACTAGTCCGGAAGAACGGTCACGTGGTTCTACTGATCATTCTACCTTTAATGTGAGGTCTATACACTTGTCATGGAGCTCACAATAGTTGGGCTTATTAACCTTTTTGGTCCCCCAAGAATTGATTGGGTCTTAAATTAGCTCACAATTAATGTAAACATTGCTAACATTGAGTCCCTAAAGTGAAACTCAAACCGTTAAAATGAGGGATATTTCAGGTATTTGCTTCTATACTCTCTCTCTCTCTCTCTCTCTCTCTCTCTCTCTCTCTCTCTCTCTCTCTCTCTCTCTCTCTCTCTCTCTCTCTCTCTCTCCCCCTCTCTCTCTCTCCAAAGTTCAAGCCACACACTATTGAGTAATTATCCATTAGTCCGGAAGAACGGTCGTGTGGTTCTACTGATAATTCTAGCACGACGCATTAATGTGAGGTTCATACACTTGTTGTGGAGCTCACAATAGTTGGGCTTATTAACCTTTTTGGTCCCTCAAGTATTGATTGGGTCTTAAATTAGTTCTCAATTAATGTAAACATTGGTGACAATAGTTGGGCTTATTAACCTTTTTTAGCTCAAACTGTTAAAATGAGGGATATTTCAGGCATTTGCTTCTCTCTCTCTCTCTCTCTCTCTCTCTCTCTCTCTCTCTCTCTCTCTCGACTAGGCCCCACTCCGGGATTCCACTCAAATGATCCGAGCCGTCCATTAATTTTAACACAACTTTTTGAGTAGCTTGAAAAACAAATTAGCTCAAATGGATAATTATAAATACTTAATCCAATCTTCCAACTTGTCATTCAGAATTTTTTATCCCAAAGTATGAATGGAAAATTGGAAGATCAGATAAAGTATCTAACGTTATCTAATTAAGCTAATATTTTACAAGAGTACTCACAAATTATTTTGAAACCAATAGACGGCTTGGATTATTTGTGTGGGACCCCGGAGTAGGCCCCACACAGTTATCGGTAGATAATCGATACTCCTTTCGTTTCTATGCAAAGTTTTTTCGAAAAATGTTTTCAAAAGCTTTTTTTTTAAACTGTTTCTGCGTAAATGTTTTTCAAGAACCATTTTCAAAACTTTCTTTTTTTGAAAATATTTTCAATATTTTTTTAAATTGATTTCTAAAATTAGTATAAAAAACTGTTATTAAAACAACTTTCAAAACTTTTTTTTTTCTTTTTTTTTTTTTTTGGAAAACTAGTTTCGAAAACTGCATTTTCAAAAAAATTCTTTCTAAAGATGATTTTTTATATAAAAAAAAAATAGTTTAAAAAAATGTCTTTCAAAACGAGGGTTTGTTTATAAAAAAAAAAAATTCTTTGTAAAAGAATTATTTTCGAAACTTCTTTTTAAAAAAAAATTCAATTTCTTTAGAAAAACTCTTTGAAAATATGTTTTCCAAAAAGTAGTTTTAGTTTTTTTTTTTCGAAAAGCTGTTTTTTGCTCACAAAACCGTTTTCCAAAACTTTTTTTTTCATAAACCGGTTTTCGATATTTTTTTTCGAAAAGAGAGAGAGAGTGTGAAACAAAATACCTAAAATGCCCTTCATTTTAACGGTTTGGTTTGGGCTAACAGCATTAGCCTTGCCCGTTGGGGACTTGATTGATACGGATTTTGAACGTTGGGGACTAAAATGCACCAATGTTTGTATTACAGACTAAAATGAGACTCGATCATTACTTTGGGAACCGAAAAGGTTAATAAGTCGAGGAAGTTGAGTTAAATGGTAGCAAGCACATGATCAGTTCAATGTAAATACTTTTTGTATGCCTTCCAGTGGAAGCAAGGATCACTTCTTGCTGAGACACTGCGGTATTGGTTGAGACAAAATGGTTTCATCTAATTTGTTTTTTTCAACTGATGGTTTCATCTGTATATTTCCTTCTCCGGAATTTCATCCATAAAGATATGAACAACAAAACAATGATCCTAGGAAGTAGGAGGGTATGAGATCTCTGACTTTTAAAATGGCGCAAACTCTAAAATGGAGATATTTATTAGATCCGGGGATCCTGTAATGGGCATGCAATTCGTTTTTAATCACTTTTAGACTACTCGAATCGCTCACTATACATCTTTACTAGTGCACCTCCGCACTACAAAGTTCCCGGATTCATATTTTCTAGTGTAGTTTTCCGCCATCTTATTTCAGTTCTTTATTGACGGCCCCTCCTAAAAGGGGGCTGTTTACGGAAGCCCCAAAAGTGGTCTCATGAACCGGTCATCTTGCAGGACCCATAGTATAGTGTGTATATGCAAAAAATCAGTTTGACCTGACATCGATGGTATCCGTTGTTTTTTTGTACCAAAATTCAAATTTTGACATACCTTCTGGCCTGGGGCTTCCGTAATCAGCCAACAGTTAACACAAATTCACCAATAAAACAAAAATTAGTCTTTTAATTTCTTTTAAAAATAATTACATCTTGTCCAAACTCCATTATGCCTTGAGCAATAAATACGAAACATAGACACCAAAGAAAAAGGAGGGATCGATGCGATTGGAATGTTGGCCATGTTTCACGTTAGTTAATGGCCGTCCTCTTTCCGTGCTTTATTGATTGAGCTTCTATTAAGCTAACACTTCCAAAATTGGACTCTCCCAAGTCCCAAGCAACCACATATGCATGTACATTGTACACCTTCTATTTCTAAATCTTTGTCCAAAGTTACCATTATCCTACGATTTTCTTAACAAAGTATTTGTTGTAGGCAAAAAATATTGTAGTAGAACGATTTTCTTTTTTCCCCAAAATTTTTGCAAAACAAAAGTTTCACTAAGTTTCCTATTTTCTTCACAGTTTTTGGAACTTCAAAGGACTCGCAAGGAGTATTATTTTCTGCAATTGTTATTGCAACTGTGCTTGATAGTACAGTTGGGATGTTGTATCTTAGAAGAGAATAGCTTGTAGTTTGCTGCACTGGTCTTTGGGAATTTTACTCACCGCAGAAACCATATATTTCCTTAAAGAGAGCGAGAGATATCCGCATGTGAGCCATTCTTGAATTGTGTTTAATTTAATTAATATATTATTTGCAGTATATATCACCAATAACGTAGAGTACACCAAAATCTATGTGTACAGATTTTCCATAAATTTAAATAAGTGGGCGGTTCCGTTAACACAACGAATAACACAATATTTGACACAATTTTTTTTTTGAACCCCACGCGAATGATTGGAGCCGTTCAATTTATTTAAAATATGTTTTTAAGATTACCTATAAAAAAAAATCAACTCATTTGAATATCGCTAAGGGCTTGATCAGTTCATTTAGTTGATTCCTGTCAGATTTTACAGGATAAATTTTAAATGGACTAATTAAGCCTTTACCGATGTCCAAATGAGTTAAATTTTTTTTGAAGGTAATCTTGAAAACATATTTTAAACAACTTGAACGACTCCGATTGTAAGCGTGGGGCTCCAATTATTGTTGTGTCAAATATTGTGTTATTCGTTGTATCCATGGAACCGCCCCATTTAAATAATGGCGCTAGAGTTTAGACTTAATTTCTTGAATTATGACCCAATTTCTTGAGTTTAGACTTTTTATGCATGGAAAGTCAAACTACCTCCCAATTCCACTTTTAAAATACCTCCCAATTCCACTTACTTTTAAAATGTCCAATCATATGACATTCAATCAAATTAAAGCAGCCTATAAATACCCTTCCAACCGCTTCAACTTCTTACAACCAACTCTCTCTCTCTCTCTCTCTCTCTCTCTCTCTCTCAGATTCACAACACACAAGCCATGACATCTCTTGTGCTCACACCCCTCCTCGTATTCTTCTACCTATCACTAGCATCTGCAAATAATTACGACGTTGTGAACTTCGGAGCCAAAGGAAATGGACAGACAGACTCAACCAATGCCTTCCTAAAAGCGTGGGCCGCAGCTTGTGGCTCGGCACAGCCAGCCTCAATCTACGTCCCTCCGGGAAGGTATTTGCTCGGCAAAGCGGCGTTTTACGGCAGCAACTGCAGAAACAACCAAATCACCATTCGTATCGATGGGACTCTCGTGGCTCCCTCCAATTACCGCGTCTTGGGAAATGCCGATAACTGGCTCCTGTTTGAACAGGTCACTGGGGTTTCCATCTACGGCGGAACCCTTGACGGTCAAGGGACCGGTTTGTGGGCTTGCAAGGCCTCCGGCTATATTTGTCCCCGAGGAGCTACGGTATGGGTTGAACAAATAGTACAATATTTGAGTTATTTTTTTCCCAAATGACTTGCTATTGTTGTATTATTTATTAAATGATATAGAAGAATTTGAAACAACAATCTCAATGTACCTAAGTGCAACAACACAAATGTTGGCACCGATAAAAGAAATTAAAAATTAAAAAAAATTAAAAAATTAAAAATAAATTTTAAAAAAAAAAAAAAACCACAAATGTTGACCAATACGGCGGCCTAGTCAGTTCAGTCCCATCTACAGGGGTATCAACTTTCTCTACATAGAAATTGAATCAACAAATTCAATGTACGTAAGTGCGGTGACACAAATGTCACGGCCAAGTACTGCACCGGTTGACTTCTTTTTGTTGTTTTTGGAATTTTTTAAAGGTTTGGTTGAGTAAATTTTAGAATTTTGAGGAATGAGGAAAATAATATATATATATATATAACGTGAACTTTGAAAAAAGTTTTTTTTTTTTTTAAATAATCTCTGAAAAAGTTAGAAAATATAAAAATAAGCCAAAATAAATAATTTTAGGCCAAATGACCCATGTCTTATTTATTTTATTTCTCAAATGTGGGAGAAATTACACTACTCCTTATATCTAGGGGGAACGGTAAGGAGACGTGGTGTATAAACCACCATTGTAACACGTTCCCAGTAAGGAGACGTGGTGTATAAACCACCATTGTAACACTATCTCTCCTATAGTGAATTTTAAACCCGAGACCTCCTAGTCTAGAGGGTCAACAGAATATCAGCTTAAATAGATGTACGTAATATATGTGTGAATGTATTTCCAATTGCTACACAAAATGCCTAGTTTTAATCTTGTCGAGAAAAAGGATAGATAGGACAAATCGACAATTTCTGATATGATTGCAACAAATTAATATTATAGATACATAGGTTTAGCTATTAATTTGTTTATATATTGCTTGGAAACTAGTTAGTATTAATTTAATTGTGAATGACTAAATGGTCAACCATTTCCGTAGGCCATGTTAGCTTCTGTTGTTGCTACATGTGCTTAGCGCATAAAAATGCCACTTGAGTGACAACAAAATTAAAGGTCACCTTGATTCCTGCTGGAGTATTAATTTGTGTACATCTTTCGTAACTTAGTAATTCTCTATTGCTTTTTTTGGGTAAATTCTCTCTCTCTCTCTCTCTCTCTCTCTCTCTCTCTATATATATATATATATTAATTGTGAATGACTAAATGGTCAAATTTTCATTTCCGTCATTTGGCCGGATCCAATGTTTATCTGCTCTGAAGCCTTTTTTTTTGGCCCATTTTGATGCTTTTAAAAATTGTTTTTGGTCCCGCAAATGACCGGAAATGAAAATTCAAAGACCGGTCAGGTGTCTGACTGATCCTAATATATGGTCATATTTTTTGACGATCCGATCCGTCCAATGTAAAGGTGTTTTCCAAGGTCATTTGTTTCAAAAAAAAAATACAAGGGCTTGATCCAAGCGTATTTTTTTTTGAAGATTTCCGATTTGGAAAACACCTTTGAAGACATTGACGGCTTCGATTTCCCAAAAACAATTTTTAAAAGCATCAAAACACCGAAAAAGGCTTCAATCCGGTAAATCATCCTTGACAATCGGGCTATGATCCGAAGAAGTAGTTTTTTTAAAACCGTTTTTTGAAAATCCGAGCCGTCAAAAAAGGTATAAAGTTTCTTCAAAAAAATACGGGAAGGCTTGATCCAGTAGTTTTTCGCAAAACGTAAATATAAAGTTTTTTATTTTTCTCAAGCCCTTCCCGTATTTTTTTGAGATTTCCAGCGTGACCCTTGAAAATACCTTTGAACACATTGACGGCTTTGATCGTCAAAAAAATCGGAAGAAAAAATCTGATCCGGGACTCCGACTAATCACTATTAATATATATATATATATATATAGAGTCCTTTCTAGTCCGGGAGTCCCGGATCCGGACTCCACTTCCCGATATTTTTTGACGATCCGATCCGTCAATGTGTTGAAGGTGTTTTCCAAGGTCCACGCGGAAAATCTTCAAAAATATCGGGAAGGTGGATATTTACCGGAAGATTTCCGGGACCTTGGAAAACACCTTTTGAAGACATTGGACGGCTATTCAAAAGCATCAAAACATAAATTGCTTCAATCAATCACCACTTTAAATAAGATCAGCTTGCATGAATTCCTCCTTCATTCTAGGCCCCAATCAGCACAACTTTTCTTATGTCGATCTTTCTTTTTTTTATTTTTTCCTCAACTTTGTTAGTTTTGTATCATTTTTTTTTAATTAAAACATTCGTCTTGACCACGAGAATCTAAAAAACAAAATCTTGGGAAAAAAAAACCATGAAAAAATTAATTGAAGAAAAAAATAGCTCCAAAGAGAGATTTTTTGAATTATTTTGTTTCTTCTAAACTTTTTTTGAGATCCGTTCCAACATTTTATAATCTCCGATTCGTCTCGACATGACGAATGGATAAAAAAGTTAAAAATTTTGACCAATGGATAAATAAGGCTCACTAACGACGAAAATAAGCCACTAATTTACAAAAATCAGTTGGTCCAAATTCTACCTTAATAACTAGACTACCTTTTTTTTCTTTGATATACATAATTATTTCTCCAATAATGCTATAGACCCGGAAAAAAACCCCAATTGACCCCGAAAATGTAAATCAACGGCCCAGATTCACTCTGAGTGAATCTGGGCCATTGATTTTCAAATTCTGGATAAATTTTGGGTGTGTTTTCTGTGTATGTAGCAGTGCTGTTATTTCTCTGGTTCTTTAACCACTCCTTCATTTGACTGTATAATCCACTAACATATAGAAATGAATATTTTTTAATTGATGATTAAGAAAATAATTAATTTCTGTTTTTGTACAGACACTAGAATTCAGCAATTCGAAGAACATCTTGATCAGCGGACTAAGATCGCTCAACAGTCAAATGTTCCACATGGTCATCAATGGCTGCAATAATGTTAAGGTACAAGGAGTGAGCGTATCGGCCTCCGCAAACAGCCCAAACACTGACGGAATTCACGTCGCATCCTCAGCCGGCGTCTCGATTTTTAATTCCAGGATCGCTACGGGAGACGATTGCATCTCCATCGGTCCTGGCACTTCCAATTTGTGGATCCAGAACATCGCCTGCGGCCCCGGCCACGGTATTAGGTATCAGAACATCCCTGCGGCCCCGGCCACGGTTAGGTATCAATTTACATTTTTATAAAAAAAAAAAAAAAATGCAATATGGATCTCAAAAATCAAATATATGCATTACGCCCTTTTTGGCTTAATAATCTTTACCAAAAAAAAAAACTCAATAGAAAGATTTTTTTTTTTTTTTTTTTTTTTTTTTGTTTTTTTTTTCGCCTTTGTTTTTTGCGAGGAACCTAAGTTTGTCTCAAAACATTATGCTAAAACATTATTTTTTAAAAAAATCACTAAAAACAGAAATAATCTAAACCAGGTAGCCTTTTTGGATTATCTGTCTTTTTTTTAAAAAAAAAAAAAAAATAGTTTGATTCATTTTTTTTCCCCATTCTTCTTGTCAAGACGAATTAATAATCCACAAAAAGTTGATGCAAAACCAACAATGCACAATTTATACAATCAGAACACTTTAATCGTGACTGGTCGATAATTCAAAAATTATATCACTGCCACAATTATGAATGAATTAAGCATGGAAATTAAACTTGTAAAACATTTTCCCATTGTGTACCGCATTTTTTTCATGAATATATCTCGCTAATAATTTCTTGCATTTGTGTGGAATCGATACAGCATTGGGAGTTTAGGCAAGGCCCATCAGGAAGATGGCGTGCAAAATGTGACCGTTTCAACAGTTACATTTACGGGTACAACAAACGGAGTGAGGATAAAGACTTGGGCCAAGCCAAGCACGGCTTTCGTTACCGGCGTCCTTTTCCAGCATGCTACAATGGTCAATGTCCAAAATCCCATAATCATCGATCAAAATTATTGCCCGAATGACGAAGGTTGCCCCAAATCCAATCAAGTAAGATTTCTTTAAATTAGTTTCTTTTTGAACAAATAATAAATTTTGTGTTTTTTCCTCGTTTTGTGCTGGAACTGATTATTTAAATTAAGTCCACAGCCTCAAAGTAAGTGTTTTTTACCTTTCATTTGTGGAAGAACGTGAAACCCTCAATTTTTTTTAAAAAAAATTTTTTAAAAATGATTTTTTAAAGCTAGAGATATAGGTATATGTAAATAGTTGTGATATAAATAAAATTTTGATTTCTGAAAAAATATCCCTAAAGTTTTGTGATTTGGTCCTCAAATCAATAGTTTTACTTTGTGCCTCCAAATTTATTCTCAATTTCTCATAAAAACATAACCAACTATAAGAACCAATATATTTTATTTACATAAAAAATGAAAAGTGTAAGTAATCTATTTACACAGTAAAAATTTAAAATAATATTTAACAATAATGATGCATTTTAATTTTCCTATATAAATTTAACAACTATCAGTTCAAACCCTCCACATAAATCCCGGCTTCACCACTGACCAAGCCTTTTGACTCTAAACTTATCGGTGGCAGGCCTCGGGTGTGAAAATTAGCGACGTGACATATCAAGACATACACGGGACATCAGCGTCACCGGTAGCTGTGAATTTTGATTGCAGTGAAGAAAACCCATGCAACAGGTTAATACTGGAAGATGTGAACCTCAGCTATGGAAATCAAAAATCCCAAGCTTCTTGTGTCCATGCTGAAGGAAGTGCTTCTGGCTTAGTTAAGCCCTCAAGCTGCTTGTAGCAAGCAAGGACAAAGATATATGGAGGAAAATTACATATATTTTCCCTCCATGTAAGCATTTATTTTTATACTTATCTCTCTAGACCTAGATCAAAAAATACTAATATAGCAATGTTTAGGTTGAGCTTCCGGACGAGTTTGGCGTAACTGATTTACTAAATTTTTTTCCTGAATTTTTGTTACTTTTGCATCAATTTTTTAACATTATTTATTCATCTCAATGCGAAAAGAATCAGAAAAGTAAAAACTATGATTTAAACTTGAAAAAATTCATAAAAGACAGGAATAATCCGGAACATCTGTCTGTTTCGGATTACTATTGTCTTTAGTGATTTTTTTTGAGTTTTCTATCATAATTTTATGCTTGTTAGATTCCTTTAGCTCAACAAGATGAATAAATAATTTTTAAAAAATAATATTGCAAAACTTACAAAAGTTTAGAAAAAAAAAATGGGATTCAAAAAGTTAGGTCAAAACTCCTCTAGCTCAAAAAGAAGAAGGCACTTGCTTGGGCCTGCGGCGGTTTCAGCCTATTTAGCATGGCGCCTGGCCTTTGCAAGTGGTAATAAAAGTCATAAGTCCCGGATTTTAGGTGCAAGGGACTGGCTAGCTATGTGAGTTGTTTGTATTTTGTGAAAGAATTGTGAACTGATTCAATAAAGATTGGTGAGTTGAGTTATGTGTTATAATCTCTCTTATTTGCCACCAACAATTGATACCCGATCGTCATACCTTTTTCGTGTCGATGAATTTATTAACAGATTCATGAAATTGAACGGTATTTATTGTGGAGATCGTCTTAAATTCAGGTGGCTACTATACAGTCAGGGAATTGATATTGGCACTCCCCATTTTGATATTGATACTCATTTTTTTCTCTCTATTAGGTGAAGTTACTAGACAATCTTGTAATTATGCAAGCAAGAGAAAAATGTAATTATAAACAAGGGTGGTTTAGTAACTTCACTTAATAGAGACAAAAAAAAAAAGTGTCAATATCAAAATGGAGTGCCAACATCAATTCCCTTTAAAGAAAATGAAGGTTCAGGGATAGATCTACTGTCCCAACATTGTGTCCCATATTCATGAATCAGAACACAACACAGTATATCCTATTTCCTTTATAATATGATAAATAAAAAAAGACTCCTTTTTTTTTCAATTAACTAAACCACAAATTTCAACCCCACCACTTATATTTTCTTTTTCCTTTTTTTTTTTAACACCACCACTTATAGTTTCTTCTTCCCACTGAAAAAAGATAGAATAAGAAGTGGGTCTTGCTTGCTCATGACCACAAAATTGACAATAAAGAGAAAAAAGGAAGAAGTGTGGAAAGTGCTTTGAAAATTGTATTTGATGCCTTCAGACCTAACTTCAGACCTAACTTCATGGATGGATGGATCCCTTTTGTGATCACGCTCCCACTTTGGTCTCAAGTTTCGAAAGCTTCTAGATGTTAGCAACTCTTGTAGTGCTAATTTGAGCCCCGTGTTAGTGGACAATGGAATTGGTCTCAAGGAGTAGTCGAGGTCCGTGTAAGCTAAGAGAATACCTTGAGTTATCTCCCTCTTAGGTCTCAAGTTTTGAAAGTTCCTTGATGTTAGCAACTCTTGTGGTGCCAACTTGAGCCCCGTGTTAGTGAATAGTGGAATTGGTCTCCAAAGAGTAGTTGAGGTCCGTGTAAGCTGAGAGAATACCGTGAGTTATCAAAAGAAACAAACAAATAAGAAAGCATACTGAAGTTTTATCAACATTTGTAGCTGGTGCACTGGTGGCTCTCTAAGTCTATGACAAGCATCATGCTAGCTGGAATTTTCTATATTGATAGGTGTTTTAGCCAAAATAATCTCTTTGGATTATTTTATTTTGTCTTTATTTAAAAAAAATTCGGCATTTGTTAGTTTTGTGTCACTTTTTGTGGATTATTAGTTTGTCTCGATGAAAGAAATTTAAAAAGTACAAAATTATTATCCAAGTTTTTGAATTATTTTTGTCTTTACTTACAAAAGTGTTAATTTGTTTCATAATTTTTTACGTATTAGTCTATTAGATTTCTCTCGTCGAGACGAGGCAATAATCCAAAAAAAAAAAAACACGAAATTAACAAATGTGAATTTTTTTTGAACAAGGACAACCAAAACACCCCTGAATAAACAAGTACTAAATATCAAGGTGAGGAAACATTTGAGAAACAAAGTAATTCAAGGTACAGTATTGTCGTTATATTATATGCTTCAATCTATTTGTAAGGCTGGTCTTGTTGATCATCATGTGTAGGAGAAGTTGACAAAGATGGATTGTAAGAATACCAACTGGACCAGAAAAGATAGTTGAAGAAGTTGATGAGGCTCAGACCAGCCAGCAACCAGTAAAAAAGGTCAAGCCTATCTTTGTTAAGGTCATTCTCACTTAACCACCCACCACCAGAACCAGAAGAAGAAGAAGAAGAGTTTGATGAGGTTATTTTGTTCACTAGAGAGACCAAAAGAGAGCTCAAATAGAACCCGAAAGAGTATGAGCAGTAAGTCATTGCTGTCAAAAAGGATTGCATCCCTTCCAGTGACTGTTTGTAGAAGAACTCGATCAGGCCAACGGCTGTGAACATCTCTGAGAGGCCGAAAATAAGAAACTGAGGCGCGATCCAAAATATGGAAAGGGTTTCGTTGTTTGAGTTTGAAGCTGAATTCCTTCTCTTGTTTTCTACCAAAGCAGCTGAAACCATGGAGAAGGTAGCGATAAAAAGACCGATGCCAACCCTTTGGAGAGGAGAGATTCCTGAATCCCGTCCAGTGATTTTTCTTGCAATGGGTACGAACGCAGTTTCGTAAAGAGGGACAACGAATATGAGCATGATGTATGGGATGGATTGGAGAGATGCCGGTGGGATTTGGAAGTTTTTTGTGAGATGCTTGTTCATGGCGCTTCCTTGTTGGACGGAGAATGTTTGGAGTTGAGCTAAAATGGTATTGAAGATTATTGTACATGCGAAAATGGGGATGACTGAGATGAGTATCTTCACTTGTTCGACTTGAGTCACCGAGCATAGTCTCCATGGACTTTCACTTATTCGACTTCCGTCTTGAATTTTGATGCAGGCTTTATCAAGAAACCTTCAAGCATAACAATAAAAACATTTAATAAATTGCGTTGAAAGATCATACAAAATCTAAAGGAACAAAAAAAAAAACAGAGTTAAACTTTGATCAAAACAGAAAGATCAAAGTCTGCATAACAGTAAGGTTGCCGCAGGGTGACCCTTACTTGTACGAAGTGGGACCAGGGACAGAGGCGGGAGCGGGAGTGGGTGCAAGGGAGCGGGGATACGTAGAAGTTCCCTAGGTTGGGAGCGGCGAGGAAATATTATTTATATATTTACTATATGTATAGTACATATGTTTTATAGTTACAAAGGAAGCGCTGGTATAAGCATTATATGTATATAAACATGAGTGAGAAATGACATCCCAATACATTTTTTTATGCCATATATATGGACTAAACACATAGATAAGTAGTAGAATATGAGATGAGAAAGAGAGTCATTGATCTTTCTTCTTTTTTTTTCTTCTTCTTCTTCCTTACATATATATGAAAAGAGAAGTGAGAATTTCGTCCTTAAGATAAGTGTGAAAGCTCTCATCCTATTTAAGAGTGGGTTCCCATCTGGATGGGAGCGAGCTCCCATCGAGCGCGGACTCGAGCTCCCACTAGGGAGCGCACCGATTTTAAAAGGATCTTGCTACTAAGGGGTGACTTGCTAGTGACAGGTTTGAGTCACCAGAAAAGTCTCTCCATTTGTGAGGATGAGGTTGCACAAATCCAACCCTTATCTAGACCCTGCAGAAGCACGAGCCTCGTGCTCTACTGCTCTGGGTAGCCCTTTTTAGACATACAAAAGTGTACAACTTTTATTTAGTATTTTACGAGACGTTAAACTCTCCAAAAAAAAAAAAAAAAGGTCGTTTATTTTTGCTGCATTATTAGATTCTATGATGCCATATTTACTTGTGTTTTGGTCTTGGACTTGCAACATTGAACCCACCTGAACTTTTCTGTATGTAGTAGGCTACTGAGTTTAGGTGACGCGGCAAAAGGGCGGCCTGCCTCTATGTTTTGGTTTCCATGAAGCATCTCTGAACTTGAAGGACATATCTGCTTTCTCTTGGTAATTGCAGCTACAAAAACCTGCGACATGAATGGGAAAAACAGGGGAAAATAAGGTAAGGACGATTGAAAATTAGACAAATTTGCTTCTCCCAGTAATGTAACAAAAATTGAAGCAAGATTTGTAAGAAACTGACTGTGAAAGTGATGTGAGTTAAGCATAAAACATCAGAAACCAAAACTACTTGGTTTCTTTATCGAGTGTCCGAAATCGAAAACTTAGTTTTCTGGAAGAACCAACAGTCTTCATAGTCAGGAATGAGGTTCCCTATTAAGCTATATGTTACAGGTATTGGTGCAGTTATATGTCTGCGGAACGGGTTCATCTTGTTTTCATTTTAAGGACACATGGACAAACCAGCAAGTCAGCAACAACAATAAGCATAGAAATGACAAGGATACCAAGTGTCCTAACAAATCCCCAACAAAAGCAAACGAAGCCCTTTGAAAATTTGCACACAAGAAGGAAAAGAAAGAGAGATTACCTGGGCAATTGGTGTGAAGATACTACCATGAGTCGGTTTGTTCCGGTACAGGAGTGTACCAGAGAGTAAGCTGATCAATCCCACAGCCATTGCAGCCGCAGAGACTCCAAACCCAATGTCCATTCCTGAGTGTGTTTGTACCCAAACAAGAACAGTCAGGGCAAATAGCTCACCGGTGCAGAAGGCAAAGTATGCACAGTTGAAAAAAGTAGAGAGTTTCTTGGATTGCTCAGTATCGTCTTTTTTGAATTGGTCAGCTCCATGAGAGATTATGTTGGGCTTTAGACACCCACTTCCTAAAGCTACCAGGTAAAGTGCCACAAAAAATATCCAGGCCTTGTAACCCTTTGCCTCCAAACATGATTCTCCATCTATCCCCATGTTGCAGTGGGGAGGCTTTAGTTGTGGGAGATGGGCTTGGACTGACAATAGAATAAAACCCTGAAGAACAAAAACCATTGTGTGTTGTATCATGAATCATCTATGTGATATCCAACTCAAAGCCAGACATGGAGAATTCCCAAAAAAAAAAAAAAAAAAAAAAAAACCACTTTTATCAAGATTATTAAAGAGAAAGAGAAGTACCCAACTTTTTAATTTTAAATCATTTTGGTTTCTTTTACTTTAAATGGGATTGGTATGTAATGAAAGCCTGGGAAACTTTTTACATCCTCACAGATTATAAGGCAAATGCTAGAAATTATTATAAACTTCAAATACTTTGCAGCCTTGGGGGGCATATCGGCATACCCATAGTAACGGTTCAGCAGCACGTAAGAGCACGCCCGGCCCGGCCCTAAGCATACCCGATATTTGGACCCAAAATAGGGACCGCTTTGGTATATGAAATAATTATTAGTATAGCTCAGCAATTAAGAGAGAATATTGTATTTTTTTTCTCCTTTTGCTCCAAGTATTTGATGGGGAAACAAAAGCTGCTCTACTTCTTTTATTTTATTATACACTTGCTCCAAGTATTTGATTGAAAAAAAAAAAAAAAGGAGAAAGCTCAACTAATTTTGAGAAAGAAACTTATAACTGCATTTGTTTGAAAAAAACATAACAGACCCGACTTATATTTGCATATGTTTGTGCACATATATGATATATGATTCCAGAGAGAGAGAGAGAGAGAGAGAGAGAGAGAATCAATTACTGTGAGTTCCAAGAAACCAAAGATCAACATGGTGCAGAAGCTCCCAAGATAGGAATCAGAAAGGAAGCCACCAAGGAGGGAGAGGAGAAAGACAGTTCCTATGAAGTTTGTCACTATGTTTGCTGCCTTTGATAAAGGGAAGTGCATCTCATTGAAAACATAGGTTATTAGATTGTTTCCCACTGCAGCAATTGCCATCATCTCAAATGCTTGTAGCCCTGCATAAAAATCCACGAACAATAGTCAAATTCGCATGTATTATTCTGTGGGATACATTACGGGCACCTACCTTCTTAAATGATTACCTATAATTGTGCTTTTAATACAAATGCATTACTCTATATTGAAAGTATTGCTATTTTGTATGCCCACTTCTTAAAGCTCCATGATAACTATGTTATCGCCAACGATGACAATATCCATGTAATCCTCAATTGATGGTTGTACAGACTGGGAGGATCGGAGACAGGCCTAAACCTTGGGGATATACACAAAGAGGCTGCTTTTACAAAGTTTTACTACTGAAATTGCGGCCCTCCATACTTCCAAAAATCAAGGAACTCAGCTGCATACCAATAAAAACGGCCCCTAAATCATTCAAGTAGGTTATCTCATGGGGAGGAAATTTTTTTGTATACCGGACGGGTACCACGTGACCAAGCCTACGCGGTGCCCGAACGCTGCATCCAGGCCATCCAAAAGTGTATTGGACGGCTGGATGCGCC
This sequence comes from Vaccinium myrtillus, assembly GCA_016920895.1. Classification (NCBI taxonomy): domain Eukaryota; kingdom Viridiplantae; phylum Streptophyta; class Magnoliopsida; order Ericales; family Ericaceae; genus Vaccinium; species Vaccinium myrtillus. Next base: position 10,400,174 of record CM029279.1, read on the forward strand.
GCACATGGGTACCATGTGGTACCCGCTCGGCACTGAAAACTCGTTCCATGGGGAGGGAGGGAGATCTCTATAGTCTACACAAAAGAACTGCAAATCAGAAAATCCGCAGTTACTTTTTGCGCATGTTGTTGGAGAAAACGCTTACCACACGAGGTGGTAGCTTGGTGGTCAGTGAGTTGCTCCCATAGGGTTTGGGCCATGAGAGGTCAACAGTTAGTATTTTTCTGTTGGTATAGAGAGACAAACACACGCACAGGTAATAAAGTTGACAAATGGAGGTGATAAAAACAATATTGCATATGCATGAATGAAACTAGATAGCTTTATGAAACATTACCCCCACACACACACACACAAACACACACACAAGGGGAGAGAGAGAGAGAGAGAGAGAGAGAGACCAAGGACAAAAGCAGCAGAAGTCATTCCACCATGCTTGTTAGGCTTGCAGGGTCTGCCTCTCCAATCAACAGAGATCTCCTCCACACAACCAGACACATATTCTCCTTTCAACTTATTTCCTGTCTCTTGCCAATCCATCATCATCTTTCCTAGTCGTCCCACCACCTCTCTCAATATTATTTTTTCAAACAAAGTATTGCTTGCTGTTTTCTTGACAGAGGAACAAGGAAACTAAACTATGTATATATATCCGTATTGGGATGCCGAAAGCCTTCTCTAAATCTTCCCAAAGGCTTCTTTTGTGATTCTGAGATAAAGTTACAATTGGATATGCCCACCTATTTATAATTGTTGTCCCTCTTTTCCTCTGCATCTTCCTTTTTGTCTTTTTTCCCCTCACTTGCGAGTTGACTCTGCATTAGTGGCCTGGCCCGCTTAAGCATAAATTTCAGCTTATTATTGATTCAACATGCTCCTCCCACAATCACTTTCCCATGCTTCATTGACGGATTACCAGTGAAGAGACATAATTTCCTATGATGATTCTATTCATGTGCTCCTATTCAGGGACGGATCTAGGAATTCTCCACAGCGGGGGCACCAATACTAAAGTCAAGAGCAAGTAAACTAAATGATACTCCAAAATTTAGGAAGCTAATTTTGGGACTCCTTTTTCAAAGAGCCGATGTCTATCTTCGTCGTCTTCCAATATCTTGGGGAATCATAATCGATTCCTTCATCATCATCTCTCATCCGAGACTCGAATGGTATCGGTTGTGTCACCATCGGGTCGACTCTTGATCGATGCACCCCTGTCTGTCACTCGAAAATCTGGTTAAGTATGGAAAAGTATCTTTTTTCGGAAAGTTTCAATTTGGCAGATAAAAAGTCCCGGTATTTGTTGCTTGGATTTTTCTAAGCATAATGGTATAATCGGATGATCTTTTCAAATACGGGAAGGTTGTCTTTTGCCTCTTTTCTTCGGAGAAAAACGTGTCGTTTTTCGCCTTTGTACTAAAAGTGGGGGATGAGATTTTGATAAGATTGGAATATCAAAATTCTGGAAATGTCATTGTTTCCGAAAGGGGGGTACTTCCTTATTTTCATAAATAAATTAAAGTAAAGAAAATTATGATCTTTACTTAACTTTGGTTTATGAAAATAAGTGTTCCGAATGGGGTACTTCCTTATTTGTTTTCCCTTATTTGTAAAAAACAAAAAAAAAAAAAAAAAAATCCTAAAATTGAGGGGGGGCACGTGACCCCCCAGGCCCCCCCTTGTATCCGTCCCTGCTCCTATTTAAGTGTTTCGACTACTCTGTCTTCTTGTCCTTGGATACCAAAAATTCTAAAGGCACGCACAAATGTGCACACACACACACCCTACTTGTGTGCGTGCGTATGCAAGTATTTGCATAGTGCTGTGTGTCCCTAGCATTATTGATGTTGACACATTGCATATTGACCTCTACGTAGAGTATTACTCTCCAACGTACCATTGTTATCAAAAAGTTGCATGTGTATCAGCCAATTCCCGATATGTATCGCTTTGTATCCATTTTTCATCCACTTCACGGCCGATATGGCCATATATTTTACTTCCATGACCGCTTCAAGTGCTCTAGCACCAAAATGATTTTAGAACAATTCACAACTACTACACATGATTCTTGCTATATACAATTCGATACTTTACTTACTGTCACCGTCACGCTGCCCATGCCACTATTTTAAAACCTCTTTATATCACCACCAGGACTTGATTACCAATATTAGAATTAGTACTACCGCACCCCCAATACATTGTCTATCACCATGTTTTGTACAATTGGCTGTCCAACGCAAACATAATTCATCCATCTATTGCTCCATTCCAATTTTGGAAATGACCCCTTATGAAACTTGTAATATTATTCCATGTCTAAATTACAGTCAATCAAACGTGCACTTAAAATGTATAGGGGATATACAATATTTGCATATACTTAACTTTTCGGATACTCGGCAGGGTGGTTCCGGGTACAGAGGACTATACTTTTCGCCTAACAACGACAGCATTTCTTGTGATGTGATCATTCTGCTTTTTTCGGCCATCTCTTCAGTGAGACATTAACTCAAACATATGGAGTGCACTGGATCCATGGCACCGCCATTACTTCTAATTTCTTTTTCTGTTTCCGGTACCCTTTTTGCCTTTTCACTAGGAATTACATGAATATGATCGTTTCTTCAAATCACTATTTGTTCATCATTCGGGTAAAAAATAAAGCCATCAAGGTAGTATTATTTTCATGATCCGAATCATTCATTCTTCAAATCACTATTTGTTCATCATTCGGGTAAAAAATCAAGTGTTATCGTTCTGTCCCTCACCCCAAGGTTGGTCTTTCCCGACTTAGGATTTGCTCCTCCCTAAAATGTCACATCGCCAACAACTATTGTTTGTTTTTTATCGGCACCTAGCCAACGACTATTGGAATTTTGGACCATTTCACCCCGCATAAGCATGTGAAACGTCTCTGAGAGGGCTGTAGGAATTATCTCGTGATGCTCCCAAGCTGATCAGAATGGTGTAGACACCCAAATTTAGTTTTGTAAATATTTTAAACTCCCCCTCGAGCAACACTCGATGTCGACGTATAATCTCTGAGTTGTGGTTTAAAGATGTGAACCTTATGTACTAACCGAACTTTTTGAACCTCAACCCGTACTCACACCCGACACCCAAATTTAATTTCGTAATATTTTAAACTCCCCCTCGAGCAACACTTGATGTCGACGTATAATCTCATAAGCTGTGGTTTAAAGATGTGAACCTTATGTACTAACCGAACTTTTTGAACCTCAACCCATACTCACACCCAACCAAACCCTTTGCCTTCAATGCTTGTCCGAACTCAGCATCAACACTCGGCTGCCACATGCATTTGATGCCCGATAGATCCAATCTCTCATGAGATCAATAACTCGGCCCGGAACACGTGATTCGTCCGGATCAGCTTCATCTCAGCCAACAGGCCGTATCTCAAGTCATCAAACCAAGATGGTATTGGTCTTTCCTCGGCATTTGTCTTGGTCCGGCCCAACTGTTCCAGTCCGTTTGGTATTTTCTCGATACCGGGCCTCTAACCCGAGCCTTGTTAGTATCCATAATATTATTCGGCCCATTAAAAATGTGATTGTCAGCTTATGTCCCATTTGATGTAATTACATACTTATCGGATCCGGCCCGTTGACAGGCCTAGTCCTGCCTAACAGATTATCTTGAAATAAGCTTCTTAAATTCATTCACTAGCTTGTTACATGATGGGGAATTATTTAATTGGGACTTATTTTTGGTATCATGTATTTTTTTAGTTTAGAAGTCAAATTGGTGGTTTGCTCTCGCAAACACGTTTAGGTGGCCACTAAAACATATTTTTATTTAAAAAATCAAATGGATTCTCTCGTCTGATGCTCCCTCATGTAACCCATGAACCAATTTTATTTCACAGCCGGAATTGCTCATATTCTTTGTCTTGAGGTGTAAATCATTTATTTTTGATCGTTTTTTTTAAAGGCTTTCCATTAAATAAAGACCTATAAAAGGGCTTTTTTTTTGAAAACCAAATCGGAAGACCTATAAAAGGGCTAAAAACCAAAATGGATCTGTCCGCTCGGACAAACCTACAATGGATTAAATGGGTTATCCATGTGATTTGGATGGTAATGCACTGATTACAGATGAAAACGGCACAGACCTCTCTCCACAAATCAGAGATTATCATACCAGAGCAGTTCCCAGGGAAAACAAAAAAGAACCAAAAAAACAAAGAAAAACATGTAGACCTCCCCAGGAAACAAGATCCAAACCTCAATCGCCGCCGCAAGCCGCCGCTTTCCTAGCCTTTTCATCGTCTCACCGTCCTCGGAAGGGTGTCGCCGTGATAGAAACCGATATCTGATCAACCTTTCTTTTTATGGCATAAATCCAACATCCGAGGGATCTCACTACACGCATGAGTAACTCCCCTCACTATAGGACCATGAGAAAACCTATATTCCAAAAAAATTGGACATGTCTAATGAGACAACAATTAATTTCATTTGGGTTGTAGAAGATCTTTATTCATATATTCAAAACAGCTATAAAAAAAAAAAAAAAAAGGTACTCATTGGTAGCTTGTCTGGTTTGTTGCCCCATGAAGATCATAATTTGTTTTCACTTTAGATGCACACCTGTCCTTTGAGACACTGTTTTATTATTAAATAAACAGTTAGTGCAATGCATACTATCTCCATCACCAAAGCAAATTAAAATAGGTCAAAGTAAGCCAACTCTTTAATTATTTTGTTGACTCTGTAGACAACATTTCTTTTCTTCCTTTTTTTTTTTTTTTTTTTTTGCCAGACAATATACATTAGCGGGAGAGGGGAGTTAGTAATGTTAGTAAGTTAGACAACCGCGCCCCTCGTGGGGCTCGAACCTCCGTCTCCACTGAGGAGGCAAATGAATTTGTCAGCTGTGCTAGCCTGGCAGTTCTTCTTTTTTTCTTTTTCTTTTCTTTTTCTTTTTTTTTCTTTTTTTTTTCTTTTTCTTTTTCTTTTTTTGGGTAGACACAAATAATTAACGGTAGGGAAAATATTGTGATTCACTCCCATATTTTTTTGGCTATAGTGTAACTGTTTGCACCCTTAAATTGTACTATACAAATTTAAAGATATTCATACAAAAATTAATAGAGTGATACTTTTTATAAAAATTGATAACATTTGCACATTAATACTTGGACAAAAAAATTATAACAGACTAGTGTTATCCATTAATGAGCACATATATTTTACTGAGTTTTTATGCAAGAAAGCAAATACGATATCTTATATTAAATGAGTTTATGTCCAAATATTAAGAATTTGTATTGCAATTTAAGAAACAGATATCGTTTTTACATAAAAACTCAAAAATAAAGAAAGTGTGTTTTATATAATTTGTATTGCAATTTAAGAAACACATATCCATACTCAAATAGTCAAATATTTCTTCCTTCTCTTACTTTTCTTCCTTGCAGACCTCCACTCTCCCAATCATATTTTGATGATCCGAACTATTCAATGTGTTTAAAATATGTTTTCAAGAGTGCTTGCGAGGAATCTGAAAAAAAAATAGCCTAAAAATTTACTTGGATCAAGCTCTTCCCGGTCATTTTTTTAATTATTGATTCTTTGCGGGAACCCTTAAAAACATGTTTTAAACACATTAAATAGTTTGGATCATCAAAATATGACCGGGAGAGGGAAGGTCTACTCCGTAACAAAGTAAAAGAACCCTCGTAGGAACCAGACTGTATTAAAAAGAGTATACTGGATGATGGATTAATACTGTAGTAAAGTCATAAGGGATATGTGGCAGAAACCCATTGAAGAACAGCGTTTGACTTGTACATGTGGGACTTATAGTACTTCATTGTTATGGATGGTCATCATTAATTCACAAGTAGATTAAACTTCAAATTTACCATAATTCAAATGCTAAAAGAGGGCATTATGCACTCTAATGATGACCCGTCATGAAATGGAATGATGATAGGCATTGCATATTTTGACATAAAGATTCACGCGCAGTGGCGGAGTTAGGAATCGAAGTCGGAGGGGGCCGGATTATGAAAAAAATCTTAGTTCGAGTTTTGATGGGACGGTTTTGATAAATAAAAAATTAATCTCAAGTATTGTTGTTATCATATGACTTGACGAACGTAGTATCATCGTCGCAAGGGATCATTTATCATAATTTAGTGTTTTCAAAATAGAAATTGTTTTTACTCGTTAATCATATATTTTCGAAATTCTGTAACTTTCTAAAAAAATATTTGTAAAAAAATATACAAAATATACTCCAAAATAAAAAATTGGGAGGGGCCGGGGCCACCCCCAACCCCTACATACATCCGCCCTTGTTCAATCGGTTCCCGTAATTAGGGTCTCACGGCTCACATCCGTTTTCGTGATGCATTGAATGAAGAAGAAAGTGCATAATTCATCGATTTCTACACATAATAAAGCAATAAACCCAACTAAATCAAGTTTCACAAATTCAACATTTACGCGCGCGCAAGAAGTTCCCGGAAAAATAACTTTTCCCTGGCTTATATACGCGCGCGCAAGAAGTTCCCGTAATTATGCATCATGCATGCTAACAAAATGTATGTAGGGGTTGGGGGTGGCCCCGGCCCCTCACAATGGCAAAACCTACCTACCAGTGTTCGAATTTGAGTACTACTATTTTACAATTAGTAACATTTTGTTAGCATGCATGATGCATCCACCAAAATGCATTTTGAACAGCCCTACAATAGGCCACTAATTGGACCCACTGCACGACCCAAACCTCGGAGGGAGCTGGCGCAACCCACACCAATCACGGCCCCCCGCTTAGCACAGGTACTCACTCTGTAGGGAATCGAACACCTGACCAAAGGGACTACCCCTAAAGTCAGACACTCACCCTAACCACTGGAGCAACCCCTGGGTGTGTTCCACCAAAATGTTTGTATGAGAGAGAGAGAGAGAGATGATGATGATGATGGTGGTGGCTTGTTTTGCCAGATTGCACATTGAATAGTACTAGTAGACCTATTTTTTTTTCCCCTTTTTTCTCCTATAAAGAAATTTACTAAGTGTTAGGCATTGTTAACAAGTCATTATGGGTCACAAAGCACCAAGTTGAAGACACCGATAAGATGACTGGAAAAGATATTAAAAGCCAATGGGTGATCATGTGGGTAAATAACAGCCAATCCAAAACTAGGTTAAGCAGTGAAAGAAAATGACAGCCAATTTCTAGGCACAGTATTTTTGTGAATAGTTACATCGGAAAAATAAGCCTAAAGAAGTTGTCCCGGTGGCAAGGCTGAAATTTTAGAGTTTGCTCTCTTTTAAATTCGAAATCTCTCATATACTACGAATTCTTTTGAGACCATTGGAGTCTGGAGGTTTTCCCGATCGTAAATTTCAGACCCTCAAAAATGGTCGAGGTATGCATAAGTTGACCGGACACCTGGATATAAAAAAAAAAAAAAATTGGTGATCAAGTAGTGATATAACAGCCAATCCAAAATCTTAATCAGTGGGTTAAGCATTGAAAGAAAATGACAACCAATTCCTAGACAAAGTAATTTTGCAAATACTAGTAAATGTTGTGGGGGACATTGACCATACATGTCAATTCGTTTTGGTGCGCCTCAGCATTAGCCAGTGTAGATCCCCGTAAGGCCGTAACCATAGGCTTTGCCGGCCGTGAGAATCGCCGCATCGCACGCCATTCCATTGCTGGAAACTCTTTGTTTTTTAAAACAAGTGTGCGCACCTCGATTGAGTCTAGAGCTCTGAATTTCGCGACTGAAGACAATCCTTTAGTGACGTAAGGAGGAAGCAAATCCCTATTTCTCAGGTTTTGACCACCGGTCCGACCTGTAACGCCCCGAAAATTGGGTACGTTAATAAATAAATTTCGTAATTTATTTAAATAAAATGCAACTTCATTAATAATATTAAAGAGTACTTCAAATTTTTGCAGGAAACTTAAAAGTAAACCAACTTATTACAACTGAAACGAATTAAATTCTAACAGTCTGAAAAACTTAAACATTTATTAAAAGTTCAACAGAAATAAGGACAGAGCCATCTAGCTAAATTCCTACTGATAAAGCCACGGGTCCACCACTTGTTCCCCACCTTGCTGCTCCATTGCCTCAAATTCAGCTGGCAGCTCTTCATCTCCTTCTGTACCTGGCGTTGGGGACGCCAAGGCCACAAAAGTAGCACCGTGAGTGATTTAATTACACTCAATAGGGTACCGAAACTACCCATTTACAAAAGATTACTCATGCAACAATCAAACATATAAAACATAAATTTTAAAGCATAGGACAGCCCGATTATCACAACATGTCTCAAAAATAGTGGATTCAGTAGATTCAAAATTCTCATCATCAATCTTAAGGTTTCACAACCCAAACCTCATGCACATCATGAATTCGGTATCTCATACCAATTCATCAGGCTATCCGATATCGGTTCCCATCCACAATATAAACAATCTATTGGGCTCCCGTCTACCATGCCTAACTCTCCAGGCCCATGGCACGGCTCAATACCCCTGAGAGTATATTGCGATAATTGGCTCAAGACTCATATCGGATACAACGTCCCATCCCCACATTCGATAAACAACCACATATCTTTTAACCATTTATTTAATTAATCACATGATATAGGATTTAATAATTCCAGTAAGCCAAAACATCACATGCGTCTAATTATAGCCTGTAACTAAAAGTTTAATAAAGAAATGGAATAACTCATGCCAACAAGTCAATTATCTATCCAGTCACTAAAAATAGCAAACGAGTTCCAAAAATCATGAAATTTTACAGTAAAATAGTTCATCAAATTTAACACAAGTTCACTGTTTTGAGCAAAGCCTAAATCCAATCCTAAATGGAGCAAAACAGTGTTTTAAGTCAAGCAGTGAATCTGTCCCGAAACTGTACAGTACAGCAAACTTTGAAAAATCATAACTAATTCTAAGAATCTTGGATTTAGATGAGTTCTATATGAAAGTTGCTTAACTTTTCGATATCTACAACTCTTCAGTTTTGAGTTTTCCTCAGTTCTGACCCAAAATGGTCCGAATATTTTAAAACAGAAACTGTATACATCTTTCACATATTTTTTTACTTTTCACACAAATCCAACCACACGATTCATTAACGATTCATTTTTCGCAGACACCACAACAAACTATAACTTCCCTAAACAGCCCACAGTATATGATATAAACACAAATCACGTAGGCAGTATTCCTAAGTAAAAGTTAAGTTCTGAAAACCCTACCTTTCTTCCGACAACTTAGCGAAGAACGGAAAAATCGAGAACGTAGGAGACCGCAAATACTTTAATTAATCTGAAAATAATGAATAGAGAGCGAGAGGATTTATTGCCGTTAGAGTGCAAAGAGAGAGATTGAAAAGAAAATTAATTCTAAGAAGAGAAAAATAAAGAAGTGAAGTGGTGTTTGAATAGTCAACAAAATTTAAAACAATTGATAAAGAGAAAAGAGAGAGGTGAAGAACCTGTTGGAAATTAGGGGTGAAAAAAAAACTTGCGGAACCCGAACCGAACCGAAAACCGAAATTTCAGTCCGGTTTTTGGTTGGTCCAAGCTATAATAAAACCGAAAAAATCGACCGAAAAAACAGAAATATATTCTCGGTTCGGTTTCGGTTTAATGTAATTTCTGTCGCACCGAACCGAACCGAACCGAATGAAGACCGAACCGATATGGACCGAACCGAACCGAATTACTTACTCCAGTCCTCGTGATTTTTAATCTACACCGTCCAACCCTAAAAGTTACCCTTGATCTACACCGTCCAATCCTAAAAGAGTAACCCTAACATCTCATTCTCTATCTTCTCTCCCATCAGTATTCAGTAGCAGCCCACCATCTCATTCTCTCCCACGATCTGTTCTCTCCCATCAGTAGCAGCCCACCATCTCCTTCTCCCACGATCTCTTCTTCCTCTCTTCTCCTCTCGAATGGGTTTGGATTTGAAGCTCTAACAATTTGATACAACAGGTAAATGTCAGTTGTACTGTTCATTTGCCATTAAAATGTCAAAGCTTAACTTGTTGCAGGCAGTTGTATTGTTCATTTGTCGTTCATCATTTGCCTTACTTGAGAAGTATGCTTATTGTCCAGATCTTACAGCTTGTAAGGTGTTTGAGTCAACATAGCTTCATGACATGACCGAACCTAGCATGGTCATATGTGTCTATGTTGGAGCTTCGCTTTCTGTTTCACATTTGTGGTTAACCCACAATGTTGTGATTTGGACTCGCGACAACATGACTAATAGGTTTTCTTTTTGGCATTTTATGTACTTTGTTATTTTTTAGTGTCTCCCCATGTCCGACTCCCGGACAATCAAGTAATTTGGCGTTTTTGGTTCAACATATTGTGTAGACATCTATCAAAAACTGACTTTTTTGTTTTCTTTATTTGAATTACTTCTATATATGTTGAATAATTTACTTGTATGCTTTTTTTGTGTGGTTTTATTGTATTTAGTTATCATGGACTCGAGTGGTAAGACTAAGAAGTAAGGGGTTGTTGGCTGCTGCTATGACAAAGATTGAGAGCTCATTGGGGTACCGGGTACACTCTGCTAATTAAAACCATTGTTGGTTTTAATTAGTCCACTGCCTAAAATTTGAATTTTCTTACTTGTGTGTGTGTGTGGTTTATGTTAGTGATGCTTTTAATTAGTCCACTGCCTAAGATGTGTTGTGTGTTGAATTTTTTCACTTGTGCATTTACAATGTGTGTGTGGTTTATGCACACCATTTTCAGTCTTCCTTACAAAACCAAGTCATTCATAGTGTACACAAGAGTATCAAGCCAAATTGCTTTCATGGGGTTTTGATTGTTACTTGAAACTTCTCATTTGGAATGTGCCTCTTCTTTTATAGGCTTATCTAATATGCCATGTTACTGAGGACGTTGAAACTGACATTGATTTTTGCTACGGAGGACTTGCCTTGCTGGATATGGTGTTGGTTGGTGGTGAAAATTATCACGGTGGAGCTGGAATTTCTAATTTTTCTTGGTCGTCTTTTCTGTTCTTAATTTTTCGTATGTTCAACAAACAATGGAAACTGTTGTGTATCCTGCTTGTAAGGGAATTTGTAAGGTGAACTTTGGCCCATTTGAGGCAATAGGCGTATCCTGTTTGCATGTTTTTTGAATTAGGGCAGTAGGCCTCTATCCCATTAGAGGCAGTAGGCATGTATGAAATCAAAGCATGGGTTTGTAATTTGTTATCTCAGGCGATAGGTTTCTATCCAGCAGTAAGGTGAACCTTGTTATCTCAGAGCATGGGTTTGTTGGATGCCTTGCTATCCTTAGTATTTCCATGTTTTATTGTTTTTGTTATCTTTACATTCCTGTTTTGGCTTGTATGATTGGATGTGATCAGAAATTTTTGGACTTGTGTCAAGTAAAAAATGTAAAATCTTCTAATAAATTTTTTAGGCCCAGAAGTAAATCTTTTAAGCCCAACTACAAATTTCTTTCTCAGTTAGGCTTTTAGAAGGTTGTAAGCCCAAAAGTATAATTTTTAAGCCCAAAAAGAAATTTTTTTAATCGGCTCATTTCGGCCAGACCAAAATCCCCGAAATTTCAGACCGAACCGAGCCACCCTAAACCGAAATCGGTCCCTTCATAAATTCGGTTGGGATCGGTCTTCATAAGTCATACCCCGAACCGACCGAAACCGAACCGATTTCACCCCTATTGGAAATAACCAAGAGTAAATAGTGATGTACTTGATTTTTGGAGAAGAAAAATGACTAATATAAAAGAAGAAGCAAAGTAATGTTGTTGTCCACCAACAGGAGAGTGAGAAGGAGAGTTTTTAGGGAGAGAGGGAGGGAATAGTACGGCTGATGTTGAAGAGAAAAAGGTGATGTTGGAGCAACTTTGAACTCTTATGGAAGTCAAAAAGACGACTTTTGGTAAAAGAGGAGTTGTTGTTGAAAGGAGACTAATAGGGGAAGTTGAAGTGATAAAGGGGAACTTAGGATAAACATTAGAGAGATTATTAAATTTTTTTTAAAAGATAATTATCTCTACTAGATAATTGTCTAGCTAATTACTCTAATTTATCCTTAACAATAAATAAATTATTTCTACTAATAAACTCTAAATTAATAATTACGGGCCTTAACACGACCCCTGAGTAGTAACTAATTAGTGCTCCTAGAGTACCAGTACCATGTGACGTTGCTTACGTGGTCCTCTTAACCATTTACATCGTGACAAATCATCTGATAGGAACAAGTACCATTCACTTTTATTGGGTGATTGGGAGCGAATGAGTGACCCGCATAGTGTGGTGGCAATCTTTTACTCCTATAGAGAGTGCCACTTAAGAATTCTAAGTGGTATCCGGGAGTACTCAGTCACCCCTACTCTTTCCGCAAATTCCATGATGACAATTTTTCCACATCGATCTATCAAATACAAGATGTTCACAAATGTATTGTAGTACCTCATGAGCCTCTAACTCTCCAATCCAAAATTTCTAAATGTTGCTTTTTTCATTATTTAAAATTGAGAGAGTAGGTGAACGTGGGAGGCGGTGGAGAGGGAGAAAATGGTGGGGTTGGGGATTTTGAGAGAGATTTTTGAGAAGTGGAATGTTTATGGAACCAAACAACTCGATCTCAACTTTGGCGCTCGTTCAAACTTGTTCGCAAATAATACATGCCAAGCTTAATCACTTTCAATTGTTTGTTTAGAAATTCAAGCTAAGCATGAGCATATGAGTGTTTGACTTGGTAGACTCTTGAAAAGGGACCAATCAGTAAATATTGTAAAGATACGAGTAAATTAATAAATAGCATAAATATATAAGACATGACCTCCATTTCTTTATTGGATTGAGAAATTTCTTTCACGAGTTATGGAAATGTAGAGTTTCATACACACCCAGGGGTTGCCCCAGCAATTAGGGCGAGTGCCTGACTTTGGAGGTAATCCCTTTGGTCAGGAGTTTGATTTCCCGCAGGGTGAGTACTTGTGCTAAGTGGGGGGCTGTGACTGGTGTGGGTTGTGTCAGCTCCCTCTGAGGTTTGGGTCGTGCAGTGGATCCAATTAGTGGCATGTTGTAGGGTTGTTCCTCAGTTATCAAAAAAAAAAAGAGTTTCATCAAATTCTATAAATTCTTCCAAGGAGTTAGCAATTTCCTAGGGTTTGGTGAGAAAAATTGGAGTTTCCATCACCTTCTTCTGGTCAGGATATCTTGGGAAAAACTTGGAGCCCTTGTATGTATTTGGTCAACTTTGTACCGGTACAGTAGTGAACAACATTTTTTTTTTAGCTTTTGTCATTTGAAACTTTATGAAATTATTAGCTTTTGTTTGAAAGCTCAATATCGATTTGCATATTTCATGAGTCAAGCTAAACTTATCATGATCACAGAAGTCAAAATGAGCCGAGCGTGAACAATGTTTTCACTAAATTTGCTAAAAATGTATTTCCTCATTTGCTAAAATCAATCTATTTGATTTTATGGGATTTTCATTTTTGCAAATGAAAAACAAGGCCTAAAAACAATAATTGTGTTGACAACTGAAAATGTTGTAGCATTCCTGAACAAGTAGCTTGAAAAGGTGCAAGAACACTACATACGAGCAGGTCCGGAAGAGTTTCTGAAAGTAACCTTGGAAGCAGGAGAGGTGGTTTGGAACCGAGGAACGCCAAGTTTCTGCACAATGCATTCACGCGTTTGCTTTCAGGGGGATTGGGGGGCCTGTAGTGGGTAAGCTCCCCTGTAGTGAGCTTACTCAATTAATTGGTGGGGGAAAATGAACGAAGGCGATCACGATTACTCCCTCTGTGAGAAGATTGGCGGCATGACTTATTCTTTCTGGACATGGTTGATCCCTTTGAGGCCAGATTCCTATCCCATGAAATTTAAATTTCTCCTATGAAAAGAAAGATGAATATATTAGTCTACTTCTGACAAGCATTTGTCGCCGTAGAACAAGTTCAAATCGAAGGAATCAACAACCTCTCCAGAAAACAAGGAGAAAGATTGCTCACCAACCTCTCCAGTCCTGTGGCTTGATCTCTCTCTTTGACTTGATAGTTAATCAAGTGTTCTATCCAGAGCTTAGATAGTCGGTACGATCGGCACAAGTTGCCATTTTGCCAATTGCAGATGCATCACCCTGATCAAATCCATCCAAACACCAACATCAACAAATAAAGCATACCTTGGCCGACATGTGCCCCCTGATTCCTGGTTTGACGCGCCACAATATAATCTATCTTTCTAAATTAACTTCATTATTGGTAGGTATCTGCCTTAATTCTCCCATGAGAAGCCAGAATATTCAAACTGCAATGGATGACCTAGATCACGTCACTCGAATTCACTATGAAAACAATTTCAGCCAAAGATAAACTCCTAGCAAAATGAATTGCCTCTAGCTGCTAAAGATTCTGCACCACCGTTAAAGGTAAGCAAATTATGAAGGTTACCCAAGGGGTTTCACTGAAGTTTGAAGTTCAGAGTTTAGAAGAAACAAAAACCACCAGTTTAGTCCCCATGGCTAGCGAGCTCGAAGGGATATATGGGGTACGTATACAACAATTAGCATTATATACACAAATTCAAGTTCAAATCTATAACCTTAGGGCTAATGACCCGAGTTTTAACCTCTGGACCAATGGCCCCCTTGAAGTTCTCAGTTTCCCAAGGAAATTATTTACATGACAATCACCATTGGAAAGTGATTCAGCATGCATCTCTAGAGTCTTTGGTATCTCGGCAGCCTTTAGATAAACAAACCACATGCTGTGGATATCAACTATGGCTACTGAGGAAGGTGAGAAGTAGCTGGTTCACCTGGTCAGGGAATTGCTCCTGAACAAAATGGGTACCTTCAGGCACGTAGATTGTCTCCAAGTTAGGGACATAAGTCTTCACCTCTCCACTTCTTATGTATTCCTTCATTCCTGGAAATTTGAACACATAGTCCTCCTCCCCCATGATCAGCATTGCCGGAACTTCGACTTTTGGATCTGGTATGTCCAAGTGTTTGTGCATTGACCTGTTATGGACATTAAAATGTTTCACAGGTTTTTGCGATTTTGATGAAAACATAAAAACAGGCACTCTAGTAACTAATGGGAGGATGACGTTATTCAGTCAAACCATGGCTGCAACTCTATACTCGGGGATGAAGGCAATATGGCATCTGTAAATGAAATGTAAAGAGCATATGTAATACCCTTGGCCCTTAATTTATATTTATAATTCGATTAGGTGTTGAGTTTAGTTAACTATGTGGTGTGCCTTAATACTGTTGGTCGGTTTAATATATGCCTGATTTAGTAGTATTCGACTGATTTTTTTTTCTTTTTTTGGTCGGTTTAATATATGCCTGATTTAGTAGTATTCGACTGATTTTTTTTTCTTTTTTTGGTCTCCACATATTGCCACTGCTTCTAAAATAGCCGCATACCATTTTTCTTACACAAGATATTATGACAAGAATGGCTTTTCTGTAGAAAAAATGGTTAGTCAAATATGAAGTAACCATTATAGCAATTAACCATACAAAAATTCAGTACATCCGTGCTTTAATCATGCAAGACTAAGTAAGTAAAAAACATAGAGAAAATCAGTTTAATGATCCACCATTGCGCAGCATATTGACAAGGTCATCAACCAAACTTCGTAAAACTAAACCAAAAAGAAATCCAAATTTGTCGGAGTTTGGAAGGAAAGATACTTCACTCAAGTTCTTCAGCAACATTAATGCTATAATATGTGTCGGAATTTGTTCAAAGGATATCCATATCCCTAACCTGTAAGGAACTTGTAATGCAGTTTGAAATCCGGAGTTCTCATATAAAGCACCATAGATTTCTATATCTTCATCTGTCAACCAAGGGGGTAAAGGAGTCGATGGTTCCACCATATCCATAATTTCCTTATCTTCCCCAGCTATTGGTATTTCATTTTTGGAGAATAGTACGTAGATGTTCCGAACGACTGTTTTAGCATCAAAGCGACAAAAATCAGCTTCAGCTCGTCCAGGTTCCTACAATGAATCTTATGAAGTGCATGAAAACCAGAAAGATATGTTCTCCAATTCTGGACATATATATCAATATAATGACCACACGTACCCTCCATCTTGAGATGTAGAAACCTTCTGGGAGGCCCTTGTGATGTGTACTAGCATGTATGGGCCTAAATGGAAGACCCATTGTTACTACTCCTGAGATCCTCTTTGGGTACATAAGGGCAATAAGGTAAGCGATTCGGGATCCAAAGTCTTTAGCAACAAGAAAAACCTGTAAGTAAATTGGAGGGAGGGAAGGAGACATTATAACTTAGAAGAGACTAATCTTTCTAAAACCTTGTTTTATTTTTGGGTCAAATTAAAGATCAATGAGCCGGAAACATTTTACCAAGTCCTTTCTAGTAAGGAAAACAATCTAGATGTGAGTAAAAAAACTTTATTAAGCCGGACTGATTCTTGAGATCTACATTCCAACACACTCCCCAATTAACCCAATTGATAACTTTTTTTTTTTTTTGATCGGCAATAAAATTTATT
This sequence comes from Vaccinium myrtillus, assembly GCA_016920895.1. Taxonomy (NCBI): domain Eukaryota; kingdom Viridiplantae; phylum Streptophyta; class Magnoliopsida; order Ericales; family Ericaceae; genus Vaccinium; species Vaccinium myrtillus. Next base: position 10,416,750 of record CM029279.1, read on the forward strand.
AGTGAAATCTTGACAAAGGGTACATCAAGAAACCCCAATTGATAACTTTAACAACTATCGCAAGACGGAAACTTTAGCATTGATATGGATTTGATCCTTGGTCCTAAGGCTCCTAACACCTTTTTAGGTAACAAAGAAACTTCACTTATGTGAATCGCGTGGATCCTAGATTCACAAAACCAACCATGTACTTTAGCTGATTTCCAATAGTAATTATGTCACAAATGCAATAGATAGCTTCGATTCTTCAACAGCAAACTTCTTAGAAATCAAAAACCCTTCAATGCCATGCAAACCTAACACATTTATTGAGCAACCGAGATTTGCTATCTAAGATATCCTTACCGCTCTGTCCTAATGCATTGGTAGTAATGATTTGGTTAGAATTTCAAAACACACAAATATCTGGTTATGATTGTGCTTATGAACACATTGAAACCTAAGAAGCATGAACACAAGCACAAATACAGACACAGATATGGAGATGTGATACAGAAATTCCAAATTAAATTAGACACGCCACTAGGCCTGTCCGATAGTATCGTTGTGTGTTCCCAAGAATCCCAACAGGTGTCCTCAGTGGGTTCGACGAGAATAGGCAACCACTTAGGTGTGTCGGTGTTTCCACATAGATTTTGGATACCGATGAAGGAGGAATTCAACTCATAAGAAGTGGGAGACTCTTTGGAAAAGCAATTGTAGTATTCCTACATCTACTCCCCATGGTCCACACCCGTAAAGGAACTAAGCAACTAAGGAGACTTCTTTTATTCATTCAACTATGAAAATAGTGTTTGAGAGCCTCCACGTCACATTCTCATTTTTGCATTAGAGAATTTTGGGCGTCTGGAGACAATTACATAATTCATTCTCAAAACTGAACAATGAAGACATAATTTGAGAATCAACCGAAGAGGTTTTTTCCATTCTCATTTTACTCTCTCATTTTACATACAGGTAGAAAGGCAAATTACCCCTAACATTTTCATGAAATCACTTCCCTCGAATTACTGACCAAGGGCAACATGGTCCAAAAACAACTTAGAATCTGTTCCTAAGATTTTACCTCAAATACTACTCTAATGCAAAATCTATCATGCGCATGCCATCCAAACACTTACATGGAGTCATATTCTAACAATAATTCAAAATCTATAAGCCACAATCCAAAATCTCTTAAAACACAAAAAATTGGCTCCCGAAAGCCCCATGGATACATACTTGACATGCTAGTGGCCTTTCTTTGAGTAAATCACATTTATAGACAATTAGGGACCGTGACGACCGTCTTATAGTGAAGTCCCACTACAACAAAGTCATTCTGTAGACAAATGTTGTATGCTATTTCTATTATAACACTACTCTTGATTTATTTTCATTTTTTTTAGCCACCAATAAGAATGGAACCTGTAGTGGGCTGAATCTGACAAGGATTGGGCCGAAGACCCGCCTCCGTATGGGCTTGTCACAATGGAGCAACCCAAAGCACATTAAGGCACGTTGGGCTAAACGGTATTTTTTAGAGGAGATAGAAATGGTGGCATTCTCGTCACAGTACGAGAATGTTAATTGGTGGGTATATATGTAAATCAATCATTTTAATGTGGTAAGGTATTTGAAGGAGAGATTGGGAATGTAATGCTATTAGTGAGTCCAATGAAGTGGTTCTCTAATTTCTCGTCAGAGTTCCAATTGATTTACCTTTTGGGGGCTGGTCTACATGGGCGAACCTAAAGAAGAGCCCCTTCTATATCTCGTATTGACAATTTCTAATATCTCATGAGTGGGAGGAGCACTTTCATAATATTCCCCAGTTTTTATTGCCAAGGCCTGTGTCGGATCATGCTCCAATTCCAAAAATCACCCAGAGGACCTTTTTGAACTCTTAGTTTGCATGTTCATTCATCAAGTTGCGCAGTTGTGCAATTACAAATATACAACTCCCACTTATACTTAATTAGCACTCTTATACCTAGTCATTCTTCCAAACACTGGAACAAAATGATCAAACTACAAAGTACAAACCAACATCTACTCTTCAAATTATATTTTCAATCACTAATCTTCTGAAAAATATATTATGCACATATAATCCAAACATTTTTGCACATCCTGATTAAAATCTAAAAACCTATAATGTACAATTCAAAATCTAGAAATAATTTTCTACCGAACAATAATGGCTCCTAGAATCTCAAAAGTTACAGAGACTAGTTTGTTTCATTATTACTTTTGAGTAAACTTCAAGTCAAGTAAAGGTTATTTTTTTTAAGAAAAAATTATCCATTTATGCATTATATGAATTACAAAGAGAGATTTTGAAACAAACTGAAATCGTTAATCCAAAGCCTAAACTGCCATATTCGGATCATTTTCATTTTCCACAAAGTATCTATAATTGAAAACTCAGAATCTAAAAGAAAATTGCTCACAAGACATCGGCCAAATCACAACACACACTTCGCGAAAAACAATCAAAACATAGACGCCAAAAAAAAAAAAAAAAAACAACAACAATGAAATTTGATGTGGTTCACCAACTGTGTAGTGTAGTTGAGTACATGTACGGCACACGCCACTCTTCAATATGTAAGTGAAGAAAGTATGAGAGTTACGTTGGCCGCACCAGTAAGTAATACTTTGGGGCGGACTCCGAATGATTAGCAAAGCGCAAATTTAGACCAAATGAGCTTCACAAACTCAACCCCCAAAAGGGTGAATGGGCATAAGTGTTCCTCCCTCCCATACACGATCCAACAAGGTTCAAGTCCCGCCAACTGCAGAACTAATGTGGAGGGTTCATTGTCCATCTAGTACGTGGTGCTGTGGTGATGATGGCCTGTCATTCCCCACAGTAGCTATGGCTCGAACAGCACATCCCACAGCGGGTTGGGAGCCCCTGTGGACACGCTCAAGTGGGTTGCTAGGCTAGTTGTCCCCTCCCAACTTTTTTGCCGTTCAGAAAAAAAATATATATTACTCCTAAAATACTCCTCAGCACCTCTCTAGTTAAATCCCGGCTTTTTATCTCGACAATTCATATTACTATTCTCGGGTAGGAATGGTATCTTTCAGAAAGATATTATTGACAAAATCTGGACCATTTAAATAATTTTTCACCAAAAAAACTGTCTTTATTATCCCAATAAATTCAAACCTAAACTGGATCGAAAGCTGAGAAGAGATTTTTCCTAAGTACCTTGGGAATGTCGAGAGCATCGAGGAGTGCGACCAAGTCATTGATGAAGTCAAAGTGTGAGGTCTTTTCGGGTTTGGGTGGCGGGTCGGACAGCCCGTATCCTCTGTAATCGGGTGCGATAGCTCGATAACCGGCGTCTGCGAGGGCGATCATCTGGTGGCGCCACGAGTACCATATCTCGGGAAAGCCGTGGAGGAACATCACCGCCGCGGGGCCCGTTCCGATCTCAGCTACGTGGAGCTTCAGACCGTTTACTTCGACGTGCTTGCGGTGTATTTGATCCATTGAGTTTGTAGAGATGGCCGATGGAGAGAGAGAGAGAGAGAGTGAGAGTGAGTAGCTGCTTATGGCTTTAGACAGAGAATTGGGTTCAGTCCAACTTTCCGGTGGTGTCCTCGTCGCCGGTGTAACACCGGGTTTGGTAGAAGACAATATAGAAGATTTGAGGGATCAAAGTAAACTGTCCGGAACTTGGAGCATCTCCAGTCTTGACGAGGCTCTCTGTTTGGTTCTCAGGGAAAGAAAGAGAAAGGGAGAAAATTTTCTCATCCATTTTTTGGTTCTACAAGAAAAGGAAGAAAAATATTCAATTGTTCACTTCACATTTCCAAAAACTTTTCCAAAAAAATTCTTTTCCCATCTCTCATCTACCAATCATTAATCACATTTCTCTCTCTACTCATACCCCTTTCTCCAATCATTAATTCTCATTTTTCTCTCTATCTCTTTCCAATTATTACACCTCTCTCTAATTATTACTTTTTCCAAAAACTCATCCAAACACTATCTCAAAAATATTTTTCAAAATATTCTTCTCAAAACTCTCAACCAAACAGAAAAGCTCTTTTAACTTTCCTCCCATTATCTCTTCAATTTTGTCTCTAATTTCCTTCTTAATTATTTTTCCTTCTTTTCTCTTTTTTTCCCTAACTTCCAAACACAGCCTCAATCTTTTAACCAAATTTGAGTAAAATTTTGAGTAAAAACTTGATTTGATATGAAACACTCCAATGGGCAAAAGCAAATATAGGCATAATTTTAAGTAACGACTTCATTAATGGCACAGTTGTAAATTTGAGAGGAAAAAAATAGCCTTAAAATTTTGAATAAAGATTTGGTTCAAACCAAATTTGGTGAAAAATCACCAAATTTGGTAAAAGGTTTGAGTAAGGAGTGGAGTGATGTTTTTGTTGGCTTTTACTCAAATTTGAGTTTAAGTGTAAAATTGAGTCAAGAGTGGAGATGCTCTTACGCTCTATTTCGTACCTGAAAAAATAAAAGAAAAGAAAAAATATATATAATAGAGGAAAGAGGGAAAGCCGTGGAAGGAAGATAAAATTATTAAATTTTCCTTTCGTTATTCGGTTCTTAAAAAGGAGGAAGGAAAATATTCAAATTCCTATTTAACATTTCACCTATTTTTTCTTCAATTAATCCTCTAATTTTCTACTTAATTATTTCTTCTTCTATTCTCTTTATTTCCTTAAGTTCCAAATAAAGCCTAAAGGTGAAGGGAAAATTTCTTCTCCCCAGCAGACAAAGAAAAGCTGTGTTGAAAATTGTGAAGGGAAGACGAAAAGCCAATTCTTAGTAATGTCAAATTTTTTTTTTCCAAAATACAATCTACTTCTAATTTATGGCTCTTCTGGGTGTGGTGACGGTGGAACCTTTGCTTATCAGCTGGAACCGGTGGTGGTGGTTTTTGTTATCTAGATCAATGAGCATTACATTGATTCTTTGATGGGTGCTTCGCGAAATGCTTGTTGTAGCGGAGCATTTGCATTGTTGGTTTAGTGGCTTGGGGCTACTTGGACGATGGTGGGGGTGGGGGGTTTATTTCGCTACATTTAGGTGCCAATAAGCTTAGGGAGATCACCACAGATGAATAGGAAATATCCGCAACAATCTTTTCTACTTTCCACGGTTGCATTTCTTTCCAAAAGTTACTCTATCGATTTTAGAGTTTTGTAGTTGGCCTTGGTCATCTAGTTACACAATGCCTAACCGTGCCGCGGAGCTCTCGACTATAGGTGCAATAGTCACTTGGTTTGTATCGGACAATTTCTGCATGGAAGCTTCGTCATTCGTGGAGCTACCGGGACGACAACGTTTCGACAATGTACATTGATCATGGACATCTGGCGGGCGAACAATCGCTCACTGAATATATATCTTTCATTTGTTTTGGTTATGTTTTATTTTCTTGTTTGTATGTTGTCTTTATATCCGGTATCCGGTAGTTTGTATTAACAATTCTCTTGAAATGAAATTCTCACTCTTTGGCTAAAAAAAAAAACTCAGAACTAAATCGTTTTAAGACAAAAATACCCTCATTTGTAATGATTATCTCACACAAAAGCATGTCAAATGCTAGATGGTATACTCATTTTCATAATTTGGCATCAAAAAGTATTTTTGAGCAAAATTATAGACTGCCTCTCTAGTAGTTGATTCTATTTTTAACTAATTTTTCCCCTACCTCATTTTCTCTTATTTCTTGACTTGAATTCAACTATCTACGTCATTTTAATCATATTCTCAAATAAATTTTCAACCACTGTTTTCAATTACCTTTTCAGCCCATGTTCCCAGGGGTTGCCCCAGTGGTTAGGGCGAGTGCCTGACTTTAGGGGTAGAAGGTTTGTTGTTTGGGGGGTAGTCACTGTGCTAAGCGGGGCCGTGGATCCCGGTGTGGGTTGCGCCTTTCCTCTCCTCCGAGGTTTGGGTGGGTGCATGGGTCCCAATTAAAAAAAATCAAAAAAAAAAAAAGTAAGGAAAAAAAAAAAAAAAAAAAAAAAGGAAAGTTTTTTTTTTTTTTTTTTCTACTTTTCTCCTATTTTTCATACTAATCAAATACTTAATTTTTTTTTTTCCACTTTCTATCTTTTTCACACCAATGAGACAGACCTAAGGCTCTGTTTGGAACGGAGGGAAAGAAAGAGAAAAGAAAGGAAAATTATTAAGAAGGAAATTGGAGGAAAAATTGAAGAAAAAATGGGAAAAAAGTTAAATAGGATTTTAGATTTTAAATATTTTCCTTTATTTGTTTTAAGATCCAATTTAAATTTTTATCCTCCTTTCCACGTCTTTCCCTAATGTTCCATTCCATAGAAGAACCGCCGGCTACGCGGTACAAGAAAGACAGAGTCAGAGAGAGAGAGAGAGAGAGAGCGCGAGAGAGGGAGGGAGGCGGGATGAAGTTCGCAGTGAAGGCATGGAGCAAAGGAAGAGCACGGGCAGGTGTTTTACAGTTTGTAAGCAGCAGCAAAAGCAGCTCCCCTTGCCCAACGGAAATTGAAATAGAGACACCAGCTCTCCTCCTCTCCACTCGCAAAGGGTTGCCATTTTTCATCTCCCCTGATCTCCTTCCCTCCCTCCCTTCTCCTGATTCCCACCTCCTTCAGTTTAGCCCTCTTCACTTGTAAGTTTCTTTAACTCCTGCCTCTCTCTCTCTCTCTCTCTCTCTCTCTTCTCTTTCTGGTGAGTTATTTAGCACTTTCCACATGCACACAAGCTGTATGATATTTGTCTTTCTATGAAAAATTGGTTTTTGAGACGCAGATATTTATCGGCTTGTTCGAAACCATGAATGAGATATTGTCTCCCTCCAAGTATCTGCATTTAGTAGTGGTTGAAGAAAAGTATCCTAGTACGGCAAAATTATTAATTGCAGCGTGGCGGTGCTCCAGTGCCCTTCTCTACCACACAATAGTATGGACTCCACTGCAAAGTGTGTGGGTCCTACACCAATGTGGAGAGAGAGAGAGAGAGAGAGAGAGAGAGAGAGAGAGAGAGAGAGAGAGAGAGAGAGAGAGAGATTTCATTTTACCTCATATGTTTTGGGCACCAATAAATTGATCTCTGTTTGACAGAAAAATGGCAAGTTGTTTTGTGACGATATGGAGAGTTTCCCATAAATGAATAGAAACATAAAGAAAAGCTAAAAATGCATGTATACAATCCAAAAATAATAGCTCAACAAAAAAATTGAACAAGAAATAACCAATAAAAGTAGTTTTAATGTATGATATTTGAAAAATCGTAAGGAAAATTTGGTTGCAGTTAAAACAGCTAGTTCACCTTCAGAGCAACATTCCTGCAATTTAGCAATTTGGCACTTGTGTTGCTGTAGTATGGTTGCTTGGCACGTGAAGGAAAATTGAATAGGTTTGTGAATCACGATGTTTAAGTGCTATTTCAGATGGCAAAGTTTGATTGCCAGACGAATTTCGGAAGGACCACACTTCTTAGAAGGTTTCAAGTCGGGGTGCCTCAAGATGGGGCAAGTGTCGTGTCTGTCGGAAAGGGTTGGAACTGGAGTTGGAATGACCTCTTTTTGCACTTTTGTATATTCGGGGTAGGCAAATGGTACCACTGTTGGCACTACTATCGCAGTGGGGTCTGGCAGATATCCTTAAGATGGCATGCGATGACCTGGCAAATTATTTGCTAAGTTTGACTGGAGGCGATAATGGTAGAGTGTAGATGAAGAGATGATATTTCCCAATGGTCAGTTAGTTTTGAGAGATGAAGGGTGATAGTCTTTATCGAAACATTATCCGAAAGTCACTGCAGCCTGTGGTCTTGGAATTTGTCTGTAGCATGGGGGGAAATGCCTGTTATGGACTGATAACTGCAATTGGCAATATGGTACAGTATTTCTGAATGAACCATCTGGGAGGATGTGAATTAGGATTGTGATTGACTCATTTTTTTGGGGAAAAAGAAAGGATATGTGATGCCTCTTTGCTCTTTTTCTCTCTTCCAGATAAATGATGGATGTGTAGACCTTCAGTTGCTTTATTGGCTGTTTCTTCTATATTTGGCAGTGTTCTAAAAGAAGGTCTGGAAGGCCGAGTACTCGTCGCCTGGGCGCTAGAAGGCCCCTCGCCGATTATCCCGACTAGACCGACTATCCCGACTAGTTGCCCGACTAAGCGCCGAGTACTCGGCCCTGGAAGCTATGCATCTCTGCATACCTTAAGAGACCACATTATCATTTCCCTTCCTAAGTTTGGACTATCTGACTATCTGTCGATTAGTCGCATGTTCATTCAATGAGGGCCATGCCTGATTGCAAGTGTTTAGAGTTTTTCCCCTTCAGTAGAGAATCATTTGTTAGTACAGAATCTCACTGTTTTTGTTCCCTGATAGGAAATTGAAGTTCGTCATCATCCTGTACACTTGTAAACTTTGTAGTTTATTATGGGCTAGATCATGATTGTCATTCTTTGTTATTCAGCTTAGAGGGCATTACCCCAGAAACTATTACAGCTATTGGAGGGCTGCATGAGATGCTTGGTTTGCATGAATTTAGATTTGCAGCTGTTCCAAGGGATTCTATTGTATGCCTTCCCCATTGTGATGGCACAAACAAGTTGGGAGCATCTTTTGAAACTCCCTTTGGTCGCATCTTGGTAATTATACTAAATTTTTCATGATTCTTTTTTTTTTCTTTCTTTGTTGTTTTTTTTTCCAGCTAGGAATACTTTTCTTGGTCGTTTTAATTTTTCACATGCCTGCAGATAAAACCTTCAGAGTACATGAAATTTATTGATTCTATGAAGCCAAATTCATGGACCACTTTAGCTGATGAAGTACCTGCATGGGTTTCTCAGAAGAGGAACAAAACCTCAGTAGACCGAACCATAAGGTGGCTTGATGATTGCATTGCGTTAAGCTCGGTAAGTCTCCTGATTAAACTATTTTCAATTTTTTAAATCTATATTCCAGCAAAATGCATTCATTGTGTCTGAACGTGGTAAAGCAGTTAATGATATGGATTGTGGTACAGTAACATGTTCAAAAAATATAACTATAAAACATGATATGGCAATGTGACTTGAAGAGGCCGAATTAACTGTGAAATGCCCTAGGTCTTCTTTCGGGAGCAGTATGGGCTAATGAAGCATGGGGATCATATTGGTGATGGATGTAAAGAGGCCATATGTCGAATGATATATGAACTATGTTCTTGTGCAGTACAATCTGTTAATTGTTTTGATTAGTTAAAATGATTCATGTACTAATTACTGTAATGTGTAGAAAGGTGGGAATATTTTTGGTGCCATTGTTGGAGGCTCTAGTGTGGAAGAACGGCGGCGAAGTGCTCTGGAAGTAGCTAAGCGAAACGTATCAGGTTTCTCCTACTAGCTTTTATTTTTAATATCTAAGTATTTGTCTACGTGAAGAGATTTGCATTTCCAGTTCAATAATTACCTATGTAGCACGGACACGGATACGAATACGGATACGGACACGGATACGGCAATTTTGAAAAAAGGGACACGGACACGGCGGGGGACACGGCAATATATATATTAATATATATCTATAAATATCATTAAAAAATTAAAAAAAATTAAAATTTAAAGATTGATAATTACAGTTTGACCCCAAATTTTTTTAAAAAAATTACAAATTGACCCCTGAAAATTAAAAAATTACAGATTGACCCAATTTTTTTTAAAAAAATTACAATTTGCCCCCTGCCGTGTCCCCCACGTGTCCCCGCCGTGTCCCCGTCAAAAAATTCAAAAATATTGGGGGACACGCCACGTGGCGTGTCCCATACGTATTTAGGCGTGTCCCCGTGTCCCTGTGTCCCATACGGCAATACGGTGCCTCCTAGGAGTGTCGGTGCTTCATAGATAACTACTTTAAGGTCCTCAAGTAAGAAAATTCTTCTTTATCCCGAGGCGTTGTAACAACTTGTTTCTATTGGATTTTAGATGCAGTTATCTCCTCCATGTGATTCAGGGGCCGATCCACGTTTACACCAGGGGGTCACATGCCCCCCTGTTACTTATACTGCCATCAGTTTCCAATGCATTTATTTATCCCCCTCAAAAATTGTATTAGTGACCCTAGTATTTAGAAATTACTCCTGATTAAATTAATCTCTCTTTTAGCTCTTAAATATAGAAAAGTTACTCAATCAATTTGCTTTATTCTCTCTAAAGAATAACTCTGTGTCTTGATTATCTGTTGTCAGTCTTTGGTTGTTCAATTTTGTATGGGGTCTACTTATGTTCTTGAAATTTAGGAATTCTAAGACAAGCTCTAACACTCCCCCGCACTTGCGACCCCTACTCGCACGTGGAGAGATAAACAACGGATCCATAGTATAGCGACGAACAACGAAACAAGGACACAAGGTGCGCTTTAAGGCACAAACAACGGGACAATCAATTAAGAGTCTTGTCCAAAAGCCTCTGAAAGCCTAGCTCTGATACCATGTTGAAGATCCAACTCAAAACCAATTGGCTCATATACTAGTGTTGCCGGTTATAGTTAACCATTGCAGGAGAAGCTTGAACAATCATTTTATTTTTCTCTTCGGGTTGAAACCAAACTATAGTCTTTGAGGCTTAGGAATGTTTGTTGGAGATGGCTAATGCTTCTCATTTCACGGGATTAGCTTTGCTGGTCTCCAACTGAAATCTTCTAGTCCGTGAAAGGATATGCATGTTAGATCAAAGTACATGTCTTTTCGTGTGGTCCTAGTTGTGGAGGAGTTCAAAATTTTAAATTTTATGGTGTTCAATATAGTTATTGGGTAGGTGCTACATTTTTTAAGTGGGAGAAAAATTGCCCATGTTGGAGTGCTTGGGACCTTGACTAACAGTGGAAGGTGAAATGGGAACCTACTGTGAAATGGGAGAAAGATTACCAGTTATTTTTGTTTCAAGTTCTCTTCCTTTTCAATCTCACTTGTTTATATGAATAGATATACCAATTATTGGTTTCACGAATTACTGAAACTGAAGCTGAAGGATGCTCATGATACATCAGAAAACATAAATCAAGTGTTCAATAATCAAATACAGCATGAGTGTAAAGGTGATATGAACAAAATGTCGTTTATAATGGTTCGGCTATTCGCCAAATGTCTCAGTTGGCAACTCCAGATGCATTTGAGACCATTTGAGACCCGGAACCACGACCATTCAACGGGATTTGAAGTACCAAGGCTCGAAGACCTCTGGGTCATATAAGGTACCCATTACCTAGCAAAACAAAGGATATCTCCCACGAGCCTTCAAATAAGTCTGTAGATGAGACGCATCTATGACTATAAGCGCATGAAGACAAAGTGTACCACAGTGCTACACCATAAGTCAGTTAGGATGGATATATAGTTAGGATGGCGAATATATATCCAGTTGAAGTCTAGCAAGCTCCTTAACGTGTAGCTGTGCCCTTCAACGGAGATAAACCGAAACTCACTTTCTCATTCGCACAATACGAAGGAACCCCATGGAAGAGAGAATCAAGAGTGAGGAAATGAGTATGAACACTCTAGATCTCTCACTCATCGACATTGGCCTTTGGAAGGCCTTTGGGGTTATTTGTATTTATAGCCCAAGGCGGCCCCAAGCATGAAGTGCTTGTAATGGCTATAAAGTTCGTGAATTCTTGCCATGTTGGTTGACCAAAGTTTTCAATGCCGACGAAGCAAGTTGGTCAATTTCTCTTCGAAGGCTGGTGTTTCCTTTCTACACACCACCAATGCTCTATCTCTCTTCGGCATGCCTCCATGGTTAATCTTGTTGTCACTTGTCCCACAATTCTCCGATGACTAGTGAGTCAGTTTCATGTATTGTTTTTGTTATGGATCGACCAAACTAACACACCCACACGCACAAATAAATCGAATATTCTCATACGTCCACGGGAGAGAACACCTTTCACTATATTGGATGAGTTACAATGAGATAAAATACCCAACCCAAGCCCACGCTCACGTGTATATTTATCTCTCACACACTCACCAATATTCTCATACAATTTTCTCTCAACAAACACTATACTTGTTTTCTTTCTTTTTCTCTCTCTTTTCTTTTCTCTCACACTCACAGCACACCAGCAACACACTTTAAATACACGGCATGGCTAAACAAAAAAGGAGCAAGAGAGACTTTTGGAATGCCAGGCACTTTCTGGGGCAGCAACAAATGGCCTTGGGACAATAGACATGCACAGCCAACAACCACTCAAGAGGATTCCCAACCCATTCCACAACTAAACCGAGTAATTACATGTAATTACTCCACCGAACCATATTCAAATTTCAATGCCTAATTTATATTTTTCTTCCTTTCCTTTTTAAAGGCATTTAACTTGGGAAAAACCCAACAAAACCCCCTTTTCCCAAGTGAAATGCACTCCCTTGCTCGGGCGCCTCGCACCCCCACGCCCGGGTGCCTATCCGAAAACGTCGGAGACCAAATTTGGTGCGAAAGTGACCCTTTTTCTTGCGCTCATTTTTTCTTCATCAACTTTTTCAAACACGACTTCATGCACTTCCTTTTTGACGTTGCTCTCCACACATAGAGATTTATTTTTATGAGCCTTTGCACGCCACTTGTGTAACCCGACGCCCATAATTTTTGCTTCCTCAGTCCCAGCATTTGTACGCCTCACGTCGACACGACCTTGGAGCTTGTACAAATTTCCCACTAGCTTTCCTTGTAACACCACTTTCTCATTCTTGAACACCTCAAGAACTCCATCACTTGATGTGAAACTACAACCATTGGAATGTAACATTCCCAAAGAAATTAAATTTTTCCTTAATCCCGGCACATGTCAGACTCTGGTCAATCTCACAAATCTTCCATCCGCCATCCGGAACCGAACCATACCCATGCCAACAACCTTATTCACGGTGTTGTTCGCCATCCTCACATTACTTTTATCACAAGCCTCATACGAGTAAAAATAATTTCTATTTGAACACATATGGAAAGAACAACCGGAATCCATGACCCAACCAAAATGATCCATACCTTCGGAAGTCACTGTGAGCAAATCACCGTCATCTTTGACAAGACTCTCAACCACCGCCGCTTCGGAATTTTCCTTCCCTTTCTCCTTCTCTATCTTTGCTTTGAGTTTTGGGCAAAACTTCATTATGTGTCCCTCTTCTTCACAAAAATAACATTTTCTATTGTCAACCCATCGAGACTCACCACCTCGCGAGTGTGAACGCCCCCTTGATTGTGAACGGGCCCTCCAATTCTATCCACCTTGCCTTTTGATTTTCCTACCCCCGGTCTTGACCTCCATTGGATGCAACCACAACACGCTCCTCCGAAAACCTTTCGCTCTCCTTTTCCTTCCTTCGCATCGACTCATGGGATAGGAGAGTGGCAATAACCTCATCAAGCTTGAGAGTGTCCTTCCCGTACATCAAGGTAGTCCGAAGATGCTCATACGACGGCGACAATGAAACCAACAAGAATATCGCTTTATCTTCCTCTTCGATCTTTGCACCAATGGCATCCAACTCCGTTGTTAGCCGATTGAACTCATCCAAATGCTCATTAAAGTTTCCTCCTTAGGACATATTTAAATTTTAACCCATACAATTGTTTCTTTAACGACAACCGATTCGTTAAAGACTTGGACTTGTATCTACTCTCCAACTTTGCCCAAAGTTTCGCCGGATCCGTTTCATTGATGACTTCCCGGAGAGTGCTATTCCCGAGATACAATTGGATTGTGCTATTTGCAAGCTCTCTCATCTCCTCCCATTTACTATCCGTCACATCTTCCGGCTTTTCCAATTTTTTCTTGAGTGTCTTCGCCAAACCTTCTCTCATCAACATGTTCTTCACCCTTTGTTGCCAAAGAGTAAAATCATTGTGGCCGTTGAAAAGCTCAATAGCAAACTAGGTGCTTTTTCCCGCCATACCATAGCTCTGATTCCACTATTATGGATCGACCAAACTAACACACCCACACGCACAAATAAACCGAAACAAAGAACACAAACAATTTTACGCGGTTCCCCAAAATCGGGTACATCTACGGACGTCTACGGGAGAGAAAACCTTTCACTATATTGGATGAGTTACAATGAGATAAAATACCCAACCCAAGCCCACGCTCACATGTATTTTTATCTCTCACACACTCACCAATATTCTCATACAATTTTCTCTCAACACACACTATACTTGTTTTATTTCTTTTTTCTCACTCTTTTCTTTCCTCTACTTCACACTCACGGCACACCAGCAACACACTTTAAATACAAGGCATGGCTAAACAAAAAAGGAGCAGAAGAGACTTTTGGAAGGCCGAGCACTTTCTGGGGCAGCAGCAAATGGCCTTGGGACAATAGACATGCACAGCCAACAACCACTCAAGAGGATTCCCAATGACTTGCCAACCCATTCCACAACTAAACCAAGTAATTACATGTAATTACTCCACCGAACCATATTCAAATTTCAATGCCTAATTTATATTTTCTTCCTTTCCTTTTTAAAGGCATATAACTTGGGAAAAACCCAACAGTTTTGACAATCTTCTTCCTGTCTAATCTTTTTACCACAATTGAAGCTTCCACTCTATGATTCAAGTGCCAATTGTGCGGCCCTGGTCCAAAATGAATGAATTTTCCCTTAAAGTAGCCATATTTAGTAAATAAATGTATAGGGAGCTAAAAATAATGTACAGTGGTACAACTGTACCTATTATTTAACCTCGCCTTAGATTATGTTGCATATATTAGATAGAAAGTGTTTTTAAATGGATGCGTATACAAATTGTTTGTCTCCTAAGCCACTCTAAACATATGTGAACCCATATTTTGTCCCTGCGATCTGTGTGTGACTTTGTAGTTTGTAAAGTGTTAATATTGATCCCTGGTTGTATACAAGTGTATCGTGTGTGTGCCCAATAAATGCCATGCATGCGTGTGTAAAATGTCAAGTACAAAGCCAAGTGATAAGTTAGCAAGCAATTTGTGGGGCTTTTGTAGGGTGAAGATTTCTTCCATTCTTGCGAAGTTAAAGAATTGTTGGTTGAAATTTTGGGCCAAAATCTTCACCTATTCATATATGTACTTAAGATCATCACATCATAAAAAAGCAAAATGGTAAAATGCTTCCAGCGGCGCCGTCAAGTTTTCCTATTTCATGAGCAGCCCATTGCATCAACTTAAATATTACTCTCAAGTATAACATGCTTAAGGATACAACACATATCGGCATATGTGCTCGGATTCGGTTATGTTCAGTTATCTATAGTTCTCAAAATAAGCACAATGTTGTACAGGTTACTGGATTGGTGGGTTTGGGCTTGGTGAGAGCATGGATGATCGCCCTCCTCTCCTTGATGCTGTTATGGTATAGCTGTCTTTTATCCATTCATTCTTGTGGCTGTGTTGCATTATTTTTCGACGGGGAAGTAAGCAGTGTGTTGCATATACTTTGTCCTTACTGCGTAATACAACGCAGTAATCAAAAGTTCGAGTGCAAATCATTGAATAACTTAATGTTCTGGTAACATAGAAGCATACATTCTCTGACGATGAGAAAAGAATTGCTACGACTACAGGTAAGACAATGTTCAGCAACTGAATTTTCAAGTTAGATTGAAGGTTAGTACGCAGTGGGTATTCCCCGTTGACTCCAGTTGTAATATGTGGGCAACGGAATCTGATTTTTGTGATATTTAATATTGAAGTCATGTATCTACCCTGCACGTATGAATGGGGGAGTGACAGGCTAAATGCTATGCTTGGGTTCGACGTCCCCTACCTTTAAATGGTGCTAATTAAAAAAAATGGATATTGAAAATCCTAAAGAAACGGGCTAGTTGTATGGGTTGATGTTAGGTTTTCAACATACAAAAGAATCCGTCTTATAAAGATTGGTCATTGTTTGATGAAGATTAATAGTTGCATAGTACATTATTTGTGGTAAAAACACTTAAGCAGTCACTGAATGCTCATTGGCCCTGTCAAAATCACATAAATTTAACTCGAAATAGACTTAGTATTCTTATTTTTGTGCAGAGTCTTTAATATTTTCAGTTAGTTATTGTGGAATGGAAATATGTTGTGTTTACAAAACAAAAATGCTTGTTGCAGGATAGTTTACCGGAGCAAAAGCCACGGCAGATTTGTGGCCTTGGACTTCCAGGTATCAGGCTTACTTTTGTGACTCTTTGTGTTTCACGGACCACCTCTTATGAAAGTTTGATTTCTGATTTAGTGTTTTAGGTTGGTTCTGGTAGTACTTTCTTATTGTAAATCTCCGTGCATGAGCCTGCCAAATAGTACATAGTTCTAGGCTTCTAACATATGTTCATCCTTGGATATATTTTCTAATCTTGTAGATTTGGTTGTCTTTGTTGCTGAATTTAATTGTTTTTTCTCCCATTGCTATAGAGGAGGTCTTGCAGGGAATCGACTCAGGAGTTGATCTTTTTGACACCACGTACGCAGCTTACCTCAGCACGATTGTATTACGACTCATTCATTCTTTCTTCTTTCTTTCTTAAAGTGAAAATACTTTGGGATTTCCTTGTAGGTATATTTACCATCTTACAACAGGAGGCTTTGCGCTTATCTTTCCGCTGGAAAGAATTGTGCGAAATGTTTCAGACCCTCAGCTAAGCAATATGGGAAGTGATGGAACAAAGATTAATCTGAACTCCGAGGTTTACAGGTATATATCCTCTTGTGGTTGAAATCTGATTGGAACCTGAACTGAAATTTAATTGCGTGGAGACGTGAACAAGGCTTTATAGGTATTACTTTGTTCAATCATCACTGATACAGAAATTCAAAGCCTTCTGATGTCTTATGAATGGCTCATTAACCGATTTATGGTTTCTTTGTTGATTGATTAAATAAAGTTTTTGAACTTTATTCCCGAACTATGTTAAATCACGTTCACAAATCACACTTTTTAAAAAACTTGTTTGCATAACACGCTTTTGTTGTTAGTTATTCTGTTTTAACAAAAAATTAGAAAATAATTAGACTTAAGACAAAAACGTGGTAAGGAATCACGCTTTTATAAAAGTGTCATTTTGAAACCACGCCTTTACAGAAGAGTGGTGATGATATTTGCTTTCTTCCCCATTTCCCCCTAATGAAATCATACCCCAAATCCATTCTCTGACTCTGCAGTTCGATCTCATTCTCATCCTCCCTCCATCACCCCATCTCTGATTCTTAACCCACCTAACTTTATCTTTTCCTCCCTCAGCTTGCCAAACCCAAAATATTGCGGTAAAATATTTAGATTTTTTTACTTGTTACACAAAGTTAGGGTTAAGAATTGGGGATTCTCTGTTTACTTTCTGTTTCCGATGAGCATTTTTTTGCTTCAAAGCAGAGATTGTGAATCTGTCAAACCCAGCTGTGTCTCTAGCGTTACTTCACACTGTTAAACAACCCATTCCGGTGAAACCCTCGTTTGTTCAAAATGGAAAGCAGGTAGAAGAAGATGAAATCAGTGGGTTTGAGAATGTGATTGAAAGAGATAAATGGAAATAGTGTGTTAATGGCCTAAACTTTGAATCTTGTGGGAAGCACTCAATCTTTAGTGCTGGAGTGCAGAATTGGTTTTTTTGTGTGATAAACTGGAGAGAGAGAGATGGTGAAAAGTGTGAAAACAGAGTCTAAAATTGACACGGGATAAGCGTGATTCAAAATCACGTTTTCAGGGAACCATAGAAGCATGTTTTCTAACAATGCTTTCTTATTAAGTTGATCTCTTATTAAAAATGGACTGAGTAACAATAACAACGTGTTACGCAAACATGCTTTATTAAAAACATGATTGCTAAACACGATTTAAAGTAGTTTGGGGACAAAGTTAAAAAAACGCGTGATTTAGTCAATAAATTATTAACAAAACCGTACATTGTTGATGAGCTTTATGAATTGACAGGAATTCAAATCATTCAAACTTCTGAAATTTCAATACAGGTTGTTAAAAAGGAATTGATAGAAGTTCATAAGAAAACAAAATTCGATGAGGCTCAAGTATTGGACTATAAATGCATATAGGAACAGCAGAACCTGATGCAATCTATTTGACTACTAGTAATTCAATTATGGATGTCTAGTTGTATTTAAGGGGTTGTGAGGTGTCTTAGATGGTTAGGGTCTTTGGTAGGTAGATTTATCATTTTGAACACAGAATTGCTGAGAGCTAGGCTCTTTTTGTCCCTTTTGGACTCTCTCTCTCTCTCTCTCTCGTCAATATATCCTGTGATTTTGGTTGCACCAGAGTCTGTTACCGTCAATCTCACAAACTCTTCCTATATTCAAATTGCTAGTTTTATTAGAATTGCAAAGGTGTATTTATAATCTTTTCCCTGTGCTTGCATCGGGTTACCGCTATTAGGAGTAGTAATCGAATCCAAAAAGAAACTACCTTTTACGTGTTCCAGGGTCGATCATCAGCTCAAGCAATAATTTTATCCGCTGAAGCAACCTTCATAGGCATTCCCTGCTCAAGCAACTGTGTCTCTGGACTTGGTTTGGTCGAGCTAATGTATGAGGTTGCTCAAGCAACTTACTAGAATTCAAAACTTTCGATCAGGTTCCAAATCTCATCCTTTGGAATGTAACAAATGGAAGAAAGTTTTTCCTTTGATGTAAACGCTTTAGGAACATACGCATATTCTGTTGTCATGTCCCGTATCGTTTCGGTATTTTACGCAATCATTGTATCGGCATGTTCGTGTTGTGTCAGATCTTTTCCGTGTCTATATTTGTATATTTGCTTCTTAGGCAACTGTTATATTATCTTTTGCATTCTTCTCTTTGGATTTACCAACTTGAGCACCATACAGTTTGTAATCTCATTTCCATTGGGGTCTGTCGGGAACAAATGCCTGCGTGCCAAATCAGAATGTTCTTTTGACTTGATACTGCCCTTCTCTGACTTCTTTTGACTACTTGATTTTGGGACTTTTTAAATTTTCTTTCCTAGCTTAGCATAGTAATCGCATTTGAGTTTGTTTCCCTCGTCTATCTCGGAGTTCCTTCTGTTATTTAAACCCATGATGTCTCTGGAGTGAGATATATTGTTTTCACTTCATTTGTTTGTTTGTGTTTTTTGACATTTGACAGGAAAGATGATGTCCCTATTGTCGATGGCTGTCGGTGTTATACCTGTCAGAATCATACAAAAGCATACATTAATCACCTGCTCAGCGTTAATGAAATGTTGGCTCTGATTCTGCTAGAAATGTACAAAGTTCTCCAGCACCCCTTTCTTGTGATGGTGGTTCTTGACTTTTTCTGGAATTTTTATCTGATATTTACCTTTTTCTTACAGCCACAACACCCACCACTATTTGGGGTTCTTTCGTGCAATTAGAGAAGCAATTAAGGGAGGAAAGTTTGAGGAATTCCGGCAGCAGTTCATTGAAGATAGGCGTGAGCGTGACCATATTTTTGCAGCAGCTCTTAGTGCATGAGTTGTATTCATTCTTTTTGTGACAGCACCTCAAAGAGGTCAAGCCCTGTTGGAGCCTAAGGTAGAAGAAAAGGGTAGAGTGTATACTACAATTTACGTTTTCTTATTCATTCGGGCCACCCCAATCTAATTTTCGCGTTGAATCAAATATTGAATTTTATGCTGGAGGGAAGGATAATATTTTGGATGGGAGTATAACTGCCAAATGGTTTTGCAGAAGCAGATAGGAAAGCAGGATGTTAAATATCTCTTCTTCTTTGGTTAGTTTATATAGATCTAGGATTATATATAGGCCCCTTGGGCCCTGTGACATTGTGCTGACCGAAGGTTCGGCGAGGCTCTTGGGCCTAAGTCAATTGGACTGGATCCCACATTGGGAGTTTGGGTTGTGTGTTGTGTGTTTAAAGGGTTTATCTCATCCCTCCCTAGACAACAATTGTCTAGGTGAGCGGGTAAGTGAAATTACCCTCTTGCCCTTGTCCAAAACCAAGGAAAAAGGATTCTACATTTATATCTTTGCTTCTTGTAGGAAATGGAAGCCCATGCTGTGTTTGTCTCACCTTTACTCCTAGAATTCGTTCCTTTTCAAACGAAGTATCGCCCGTGTACTTTAATTTGGTGTGAAAAAAATCGAAAAACGATACACGGAACCACTTTTGGAAAACTGGGCCTAATAGACTAAAATCCAAAAAGAGTATCTGCTTAAGTCACCACCTAATTACCTGTCCACCGAAAGTGAAGACAACATCTATTTTCAGTCACGTCTTGACCGAAAGCTAGAGAAAAGTTACCATTTTAGTCAAAAGTAAAATAATTATAGGTCACATGGCTAAGTCATTCCGCATTTGTAAAATAATTGTAGTCTTAGGACCTTTGGTTATAAAAGGATCTTCCTACTTTTGTAAATGGGCAAAGAAAATTCGAGAGTTAGATTGAGAAGTTAGTCTAAAAGTAAGTCTAAGGACTAAGAGATAGTCTTTCATTCTCTCTCAATTCCACTGAAAGCTCTTTGAGCAAAGTCATTCCACTAGTAATTCCTACCATCATGTACCCCGATTCAAAGTTCTGAATAAAGTCATCAAATTCGAAGTAAGTTTGTAAATTTTCAAACTTTCAGTCTATTTTTACTATTCACGTACCACTATTCATACTTTAATCTTTAATCATTGTCTTTTATTTTCGTATAACGAATTACTTTGTGCTCAATTCTGTCATGCTCTTCTATTGTGTCTGTGCTATATATATATATATATACACAAGAAACTTCCAATAAAGGGTCCCTTATTTAAAAATTCCATGCGGACCTACCATTTTTTGACTTTTCGGACTAAATTTCGACGATCCGAACCGCTCAATATTTTTAAAATGTGTTTTCAAGGGCCTACGCGAGGAATCTTCAAAAAAAAAAAATTACCCGGAAGGACTTGATCCAAGCAATTTCCGATAAAAACTATATATATATATATATATAACTAGTTCGGTTCAATTTGAACCAGGTTTAAAATTTCAAGAACCGGAAACTGAACTAGTTCCTAATTTTGGAAGTCTTCAGAATCGAGAACTGGACTGGTCTATTGAAAAATTGGAAAAAAAAAAAAAAAAAAACCGGTTCGGTTTGTTGTTCCCAACATAATCCATTGAAAGTACTTCCTTCTCCTGAATCTATTGTAAAAAAAAAATGTGCAACCCTGCTCAGTCTTTCAAAAAGAAAAGAAATGATTTTTTCTTTGCATCAAATCGTGATTTCCCATTAACAGTATTGATCTTTTCTTTGCATCATATCAAGTGTCCAACCCCTACCAAATGAAAAGAAATGAAAGAGGGTGAGTTTTGATGAAATTAGAGGCTGGAGCATGCCCGATGTATGCGCAAACGAATTTCAATTCATATTTGTTGAAATTCGACTTGCACAAAGGATCACACATCGTTTGTGCCCCGCCTCCAATAATAAGAAAGAGAAGGGTGCAAATAGAGAATTTTTAAATTTTTCAAATGATTTTAGCAACTCAAGCCCTAAAATCAAACGGAAAACTCAGCTGTTTACATCCCAGCACTGAATAAAAAGGTGAATTACTCGTGCGTGGTTTATTTACTGCTCATTCCAGTTTACGTCCATCCCAACGAACCGTTTACCATGAAGCCCGCTCCCCTCCCTGCTACTTGCCTCACTCAAATTCCATTTCAATTTCACGCCCTTGCACGAATCAACCCTATCTCTCATTCCAATCCCAATTTCAGATCCTCGTCTTCTTCTTCTTCAAGTCCAATTATTTGTTTTACTTCCAAAAAAAGGCCCAAATCTCGCTGTTTGCTCACGCTTTGCTCCAGCAGCGCAAAATCGTCTGAAGCTAATACCCAAGAATCGATTGCGAAGAATCGAGTAGGAGAAGAGACTTCGAGTGCTAATGGTGATCAAGAACAAAAGTATGATTGGCGAGTGGAAGTGGGAAACCCTAGTGTCCCTCCCTATGTTTCAACGGCTAAGTTGAGCTTGGGCGACCAGGCTTTCTTCCTCCTGGCCTTCATTGGTTGCACGGTAACTGATTAATTCATTCTTTTTCTCGTAGTGTAAAATTTTCTTTCGAAGTTTCTTATTGATTTGTGGGTGAGAGCTAGAATTAATATTGTAGCTGTCATTATTTCCTTTGTTTTGTTTTGTTTTGTTTTTTTTTTTTTTTTGAGGAAAATGCTGACTACATTGCAATAAAATTGTTTGAAATATTTTGAGAAGTTCATAGAAATAATGATATGCATCAACTGATTGTATTTCTCTTTTTCCGCAAAATGAGAACTTAAAAGTAATGCATCTTTAACTAAAAAATTCAAAATTTTTGCCGGTAGTTACTAAATAGAGTTCTTTTAATTTATTGAAAAAAGTTTGAAATTTTCGTGAATAAAATTACATTTCTTTGAATTCTCGTTTTGCGGACTGGACAATCTTTTGCGCTGAGTAACTGGACAATCTTTTGGACTGAATAACTCAGCGATGTCCAGGCCAAGGTTCTAAAACTCGCTAGACGCTCTCAGGGCGGCCGGGCACCTTCTACCTTCTAGGGCCGAGTACTCGGCGCCTAGTTGGGCAACTAGTCGGCCTAGTCGGTCTAGTTGGGTGACTAGCGGGCTAGTCGGCGAGGGGCCTTCTAGTGCCTAGGCGGCGAGTACTCGGCCTTCCAGACCTTCTTTTAGAACACTGGTCCAGGCCGAGCCAGCCTAAATGCACATGGATTAATTTTTGGGAATTACTCCACAGTCTACTAGCGGGGGTCCATTTAAAGTCAAAGGCAGAGCTCATATGGACCAGCCCATAAGAGTTGGTAGCATTTGAGAGGTTTGGCATCTCAGAGTTAGGAGGGACCAATTCACCGTCCACCTGTAATTGTTTGTTTCGATTATGTTAAAGCAGTTCAAATAAGGATGGAAATACTGCAATTCTAAACCCACTAGGGCAGCCAGTTGTTTAGGTTATGAGTAAGATCAACTTTATGTCGGGAGATCTTGAGTTCAACCCTGGTGGCAATGCCTTAACCTATCCGACGCCGGTGGCATATTGGCTGTTGTAGGTTTCTTGAATTTATCATGTAGGGTGTCTAATGATCCTGCATTAGAGGTTCTCATTGCAAATAGAAAAACAAAGAAGAAAGAAGCTTCCATTGTTGAAGATCGTATAAAAATTTGGAAGTGGGTAGACATTAAACTTTCTGAAATGCTCTTCAAATCATGGTAGAGACATTATGCTTACGGCGGATTTTGTCGTAGTTTTCATTTCCTACTTGATTCTTCCTTGATTGAAATGTAATTTTTTCCCCTTCTTTTCTGTTTTTGCCCTTCCCTTTATGGTTTCAGCTTGATCTATGTCAATTGTGTAATTTGGTTCAATACTTAAATACTAATAATGCATGTGAAATGTTTTTGATGCAGACATCTGCAGCATTTGTGAGCCTTGTTATTGCAGCAGTACCGACACTATATGTGAGTAATGCAACATCATGCAGTTAGCAATTGTTTCTGTGCTCATGTCTAAACCAAGTATAAGTGGGGATGTAGATGTTCTGGAGATTGTATTTACTCTCTTTGAGTTCATGACATTACAAGGGCGGGCGGTACTGTAGCCATTTCAAGTTAATTATAACCTCCAAAACTAGTATATGAGCGTGGGCGGCCCCTCCACTCATAGCCATTGGGTTTTGAGTTGGATACTTTTTAACACTAAATTTAGAATTCATGCTAAAAGAATCTAAAGGACTTGAGGAATGCATTCTGTACATTTTGTTCCACAGGCTTTGCTAGTTGGATTCAATTCTTGCCCAAGATGAAATTGCCCAGCTCCTTGAAATTTGCAAGCATGAGTAATTTGGGAATTTTGTCAAGCACTAAATAATTCCCATTAAATATTGATTTTTTAAAAATGTTATGGAACCTCCGTTGCAATTGTTGAAAGGGTCCTTGGCCTCAAATTATCTTTGGTACCAGGGTACTAAACATGTGGATCCACATTTCATAGTTGGTGGATCCTTAGAAGGTTCAAGCCTTCAAGGGTTCTTAGCCAGTACACATATTTAGTGGTTAGTACCATGCTCCTAAGCCTATGGATCCATAATTCATGGTTCGTGGCTGACTTGATACCAATTAACACTGGATAGAAAAAGAGGATATGCAGCTTCTCCTTTCCTCTTTTTTAAATTTCCGAATATTCTTTGAAATCGAGTTGTCAGCAAGATGCTTTTGATGTGTAGAGACATCTTATGTCATTTTGGTATGTGAGAAAATGTGCAATATATATGCGTATGGGCGCCCTCACCTAACTAGCTAGCTTTGGGGGTTGAGTACTTGAGTGCTCTCTGAGATTGTATAGTTTGGTATCCAAGCTGGAGTACCTAGGGTGGTTGTCCCTAGTTTCCATCCCACATGTGCTGTCAAGTGAGCACCATGCGCGTGAGGCACCTGGCACCCTCATGACACTTGCTAACTTTTTAGCTCCGGTTCTACTTCTATGAAAATATTTTTCAAGTCTTTTTCTTCTAGACATATAGTCATAGTCATAATTTGCTTATTTTAAACTCCTTTTCTTCTACTCCTTCTTAGACATATAGTCATAGTCATAATTTGCTTGTTTTTAACGCCTTTTCTTCTACTCCCTATTAAGAAGGGCTAATTTTGATTTTGATTGTTTAAATAGAAGGGCGCAAATTTGTTAGAGCTTGTTTGAAGGCAGAGACGGATGCATGATTTTATCATTGGGTGGGCGAGCATTAAAAAGAAAAAAGATTTCAACTTATGAAAGACATTATTAAGGCCTTGTTTCCCATGTGCTAAAATGGAAATTCCATAAAATCAACTGGTTGATTTTATGCAATTTCCCATTTTATCTCATGTGCTAAAATGGAAAATCCCACAAAATCAATGTTCTTAAATGGGAAATCCCATAAATTATGGGATTCCCATTTTAGAACATGGGAAACAAGGCCTAATTTCTGTCAATTCAAATTGCAAAATACTGCCAAAAGTATTGCAAATAGTTATTTATAATCAACATACACAATTACAAAACAGAGATCATATGTAATTGCAGATGTATATGAAGCATGTCAATCTATATCGATATCTGAATGCAAAATCTAGAATCCGTTTTAGAATTTTTATAGACGCATACAATTTAGGAGGATGCTTGATGAAAATTTCAAAACAATCTTAGATAGGTGAGTGTTAGATAGTTTAGAAGCACATTGGATGGGCGAACTTACATAGTTTTAAATTTTTAGGGGAAAATTTGAAACATAGGTAGGGTGGCCACCTGAGCTCATACGCTCCTCGGTCCATCCTTGCTTGAAAGTTGTATAAGTTTGTTAGAAGGGAATAACAAAACTCTCTTTCCTTTCCTTCTCTCTCTCTAGTGGAAGAAACCTTTCATCCTTCTATGGTTAGGCATCTTTACAAAAGTACAACCTGAGATTCGCATAACCTGAGCTCGTCTGACTACAAAAATTATGCTAGACATTAGTGGAGTTTTGAGGATACCTTCTACCAAGTACCCATTACTATCCCTTACAACACAGAGATCAATTCGATAGATTGTTTGTTACCCACTGACTTGGATTGGGATTTCTATTCCTTAGTTTGTTCCTGTTTGATACATTCTTGTTTCCTACAGGGATAGAATTCTGTATAAACAGGTCATAAACTTTTGACTGCACTAGAATAGTCTAGACTATAAAAAACCACATATAAGACTTGGAAACATAACTTGAATTGTATTACAACTTGTGGATCAAAAGTAAGTTTATCTCCTGAAAATGGAGAATGCAACAGTACTGCCCTTGTAAAACCTGATAAAATGAACTTGCTAACCTATATAGGCATCAGGGAAAACTCAAATTAACTTGAAATGCCTTTTTTGGATCTCTCTAAGTGTTATTATGTGATGTCCAAGGAAATCTCCACATGAATTCTGGAATTCTATTTCTTGACATGCTCCTTGTTAGTGCTACTTTTATATCTGAGTGGTTTCGTTGAAATGTTGTATACGAAAATGCTTAAATCTTTGCTTCACTTCATTTTTGCATTGTTCTTTATGTTGTTTTGATTTAAAGAGGAAATGTATGAGTAATAGTGAGCTTTTCCCAGTTTCTAGAAAAAAAATGGACAAGAGGAAAGAAGACCTGCACGGGGCACATAAAAATAAAATGACAAAAAAAAGTAGAAAAAAGTAAGGTCCTATTTCCTCTTACCTTGTCATAAAATGAGGTCCAAATGCTGTAATTTTTGGATGTACATTTTTATGTGTGGTTGGGAGCACAATATTTTCAATTGTGTTTGCTTTCGTGTTCTTCTGCAGGCAATGGGCAGAGCTGCAATATCTCTTTCAAAGCTGGCAGACACTGCTCGTGAGGAGCTTCCTAGTACAATGGCTGCTATCCGTCTCTCCGGCATGGAAATAAGTGATCTTACTCTAGAATTAAGTGACCTGAGGTAACAGATCCACTTCTTTAATGTTGTTTGCTTTAGGAATTCTATCAATCCTATTTTAATTCTCTAGAGGTCCTTTGCTCTGGTACAACCCGTTGTCGCCGCGATATAGAAGGAATATTATGACCTGTTAATGCAGATACTAAATGACCTCAACAAATGTCTCCCATGTTTTATGGTTAAATATGCGGGTATCATATGTCAGAAAATATCAAATAGCTCATGGAGTTAGGTCTGGATGGCTCAATTGGAAGATCCTCAAAAATTGTAGATGTGCTACTTAATTCACTTAGCTGTGAAGAGGTAAAGTTTTGGTACAAGTGAAACTGCTGGCCTGCCAATCTTTAGCAATCACCATTCGCGAGCTCTAGGGACTCCTATTGTATTCCATAGATCTTCTTTTTCTACTCTAAATCATTCTATTAAGTTTAAAGCTACGAATACTTTTCTTTCTTTGTTCTGCTTGTTGGTTGCCATTTTCCTCATGGTATCATATCTTGTATTGCCAACTTCCATTATTTCCCTATTATGTAATCTACGGGCTTGTTTGATTGTGGGATTAGAAAGGAGGGATAAGGATAAGGGGGGACACAAGGGTCCACATGTTTCCCATTAGTCTTGAGTTCCGTGTTTGGTGAACTCAGGATTAGCCTTGGGACTGGACAATATGGGACTATTTGTCCATTTAGTACCCCATATGGGGGATTATTTAAATACCAGGGGAGGGGTGGTATTAGCTAGTCCCCTCCTCCGGATTATCTCCCTCCTCATCTGACGGTCAAAAGTAATTCCCATCAGCTATCCAATCTTTATCCCACTCTATTATTTAATACCAGGAGGAGGGGTGGTATTAGCTAGTCGCTCCTCCGGATTGTCTCCCTCCTCATCCAACGGTCAAAAGTAATTCCCATCAGCTATCCAATCTTTATCCTACATTCCGGCTCTAACCAAACACAGTACTACTAATCCCAGTATTCATATAATCTCATCCATTATCCCGTGGACCCCACGTGTTCCCTATATTCCCATCCTTAATCCCATCTTATCCAATCCTTCCTGAAAATAGTCCTACATTCAAACTTGCCTATGTCCATAAATATTCTGTGTCCCTGCTGCTAACAGATACGTTGTGTTGGGACAGCTTCCTAAAGATCGTTCCTTATGTCGAACATTAACATTGGGATCTTGAGAGCAATGTATTCTCAACTGTGGGTTCTTGGGAGCACTGCTCTCAACTATATATATTTTTTGTCATTCTCGTTCATTGCTATGCCCATTGCAGATCACCATCACAGAACCCTCCATGTGGTCCCACTTCTCTCTCTCTCTCTCTCTCTCTCTCTCTCTCTCTCTCTCTCTCTCTCTCTCTCTCTCTCTCTTTTGTTTAATCTAGATTCTAGCAAAATTTATGTACCTAACTGACACACGTCCGTGTGTCTAGCTGAACAGTGCAAGACAGTGCAAGGACATGACCTTACTCAACCAATTGAGCAGTCCAGTACAAAAAACTTGCGAGCTTGTGATTACATTTTTAGGGTCCATGGTTGAGAAGATAAGATTGTGGTCGAGGTTAGATTCATGTTAGTTGTGTTGATGTCAAACGCTGTTCTGCATCAAATCTAAATTCGTGGTTAACTGAAATTTTCATGCAGAGGGATAACTTTTTCTAGACATGGATAGGACTGGATGAAGAGCTTAATGCCAATGTACGCTAGTGTTCAACAAAGCAGCCTAATCTCCAAGCTACTAACCAAAACAAGAATAGCGAAATTAACCTGTAATGTGCTAAACCTATTTAAAATGCAAAGCATACGGCATGGATTTATCTATTCCATCATGGACATGTCAAGGATGTCATACGTATTGTGTAACAAAACTTGGACGCAGTCATCATTTTGTATTAAAGGAGAGAAAAAGATTCTCAATATAAATGGAAAAAGTAGTGTTGTGCAAAGGCAAGGGTTTGTTCGAAAGGCAAAATTGTGAAGGCATATTTTGTGAGTGAAGAGAGATAATGACAATTCGGAGTTTCCGGGAATCCAACTGAGGTCGTTTGATCTCTATTGTGGGAGTGAAATATAGAAGGATGACTAATTTGTTAGACGGGCATAAATGAAAGGTTGTCCAGACTGAATAAAAAACCTTCAATTAGCGGGCGAAAGATCTTGAGTATGGGTTTATTGTCACTGATGGGCTAGGGCCTTGTATTCGTGAAAGTTTACTGGAGGAGTTCATGTGGATACGTGGATGTTACGAAGCATGAAAGAGTGCATGCGATTTTGAAGGGGCCAGTGCTAAAGTGGCAGAACCTGCTGTTCTTGTTCAGATGAATACCTCAAGAGATGTCTGGTGGGTTAGATTGCTCTGTGGACGTTCGCCAGTGTTGAAGAAACCTATGGCTAAGCGGTGGGAGACGAAACAGTGAAGGCGTTAGTTGAGGTAGTCAATCTGTCTCAAACTCTATTCCTTTTTCATTTTTCCTGTAGTTGAGGAAGTTGCTCCAATCTGGAACGTAGGAGGTTGGTTTTGTGTGGAACATCAGCGCTCTTGGCTGGCATAATATCTTCCCTACACGACCTTCAAAAGAAGGCACGTTGTAGACTTAGCTCAACAAGTGCCCCTCGAATTTATGCTGCGCTACTTAGTTTGCTTTATGAACTAAGTGAGATGTAAGGCTAAAGTGCCATCTCGTCCCAACCCAAGTAAAATGCCCTTAGGGAGATGTTAGGCTAAAGTGCCATCTCGTCACAACCCCGACTGGGATTGTGATCCAAATTAGGCAGTTTGAGAACATGGGGAGTTATATGGTTAAGGGGACACACACTGATGGTGAGAAAGACTTGGTGGACCAATTTTTGCAGAGAACGAAGTTTCGGGCAAAAGGCTTAAGAGAACCCTTTTTATGTGCATGAGTTAGATGATGTTGGAGGTTGCAAGTGAGGGTGGGGCGGTGGGCCAATGGGGATGATGGGATGAAAGTTATGCAATAATATATACATGGTTTATCGTTATATTGGATAGTTCATGACAAAAGAACTAAGTTAGGGTATTTACATCAATCTAGAAGTACTGTTAACTGAGTGGCTAGCAGTGCTTTTTACGCAAATCACGGGGCTATGTGGGTCTGCACGTCAGTACAACCACAGTGGGTGAAATGAAGTTTGGCCTTGTTTATTCATGCATTTTGCTTTGGTTTTGACAGAGAGGCTCCGTTAAATTCTTCCTGGTGAGATTCTTCAAAGGCATTTCTGAGACTATTAATGCTTAGCTCTCATTCTTTTCATTTTTTTTCTTTTCGATTTTGTTTTTTCGTCCATTACATAGCTAAACAGTCCTTTCCTTTTTTCACATCAACTTAATCCTCACTAGCTTAATCTAATACATAGCTTTGTTTTCCGATGGGCTGAACCAGTTCTTCAAACGACTTTGCATCTCCAACTTCTGCTGGCAGATTTACTTTTTCGACAATACGACAATATTATTCATTGTCTTTGCTCTTGTTTTGAGTTGTAAAGGTATAATTTCTTTGGAGTGTAATACTATTTTTTCCATGTGGTATTCAGTCAAGAGATAGCTGATGGCGTCAGCAAATCTGCTCAAGCTGTGCAAGCAGCTGAAGCTGGAATTCGGAAAGTTGGTTCCTTTGCTCGCCAACAAACCGTGGGTTCGTATATTTGCATTACTACCCCGTCCAGTTCTGTGAATTGTTCAGATCTTTATTTCCTTTGACGTAACTGACTGTTAGTAAATGCTTTTTATGTGTGCACAAGCAGCAATGATTCAGGAAAGGGCAAACCTGCCGCCAATGTCTTTACAGCCAGCAGTTGCTGGGGCTGCGAAGAAGACTTCACGTGCCGTTGGCCGAGCCACAAAGACCTTAATGAACATGATATCTGGAGGAGAACTTCGGTCAGCGAATCAAAATGAAAACACAATTGATAGGATAGAAAATTGACAAAGGTTAATAATTTTCTTCTTTTTTTCTACCCCGTCCGAAGTGTGGAAAGCAAAAGCATCACCCCAGAAATTGTAGCTGATTGAGATTAGGTACGCTTTAATTTGTTTTTGTGGACTAAAAGTTGCAGTTGTTATGTGATTATTTTTTTTTTGGAACATAGCAAATTTCATTCATTGCTCGCAAGCAATTTTGTCAGATAAAACATGAATGAACCAATACTGGCAATCGTCTAGACACGAGTACATGCACATAGAAGTCTCAAAACATGATTGAACCAATACTACCAATCATCTAGACGTGAACGCATGCCCATAGAAGGCTCAAATGGTACGCATGTTGTGTTTGGATGATTAGAATCTTGAGTGGGAATATGAATATGATTACCGGGAATTAAATTTCTAGGAATTTTCTTGGTTAGCTAGTAATCATATCCCTAGGAATTTGATATTTGGAAGAATTGCATTTCGGTGTTTGGATTAATTCAGTGATCTTACGTGGGAAATAGTTATTTTAGAAATTTAATAAAGTCAACATTTCCTTTTCTTAATGAATGAGCCACGAATCTGAGGTACCCATGGGGTAAGGGAGGGATCAGATTCCCACTCAGTCTCTCTGCCAAACATCGAAATCAAAAAAGCCTAGCATCAGATTTTCATTCCTATTCGTTTCAAACATTAGAATCATGGATAGAAGGCTTCACATTCACATTCCCCCCGGAGATTATTGTCATCCAAACTGAGCCATACTGCAAAGCAGACCGAAAAACAAGTTTCGATATAGGGTAAGTCACATATATGGACGTGGAGAATCCCAAGGGAAATCAATCCCAAACAATAGGAAAATGCCCAAATTATATCGACTACCGAGGTGTGAGAAAGTTCCAACCGAGGTGTGAGAAAGTTCCACAAAGGAAAAGAAAAAGCCTCCACGAGGGGAAATAAAGTTAAAAAAAAAAAGAGAATAAAAAACTTCAGTCACCTGCTATGTAGTTAGAAGCGCCGAGTCAGATTATATGTGGAGTGGAGCTGATATATGGAGAGAGATGGTAGATGGAGGCAGAGGGAAGTTAGGGTTTCCATCGAAAAGGCGAGGAGGTTGGGGTGGCCGGCGAGGAGGGGAAGGGAGGTTGAGGCGGCAGACACATGCCCCAACCCTACCAGAGAGAGAGAGAGAGAGAGAGAGTGGACGCCGTCATGTAATTAATTTACATCAAGAGAAATATCTGCGCATGCTACATGCTCATACACGTTCCCCTAGTTGGAATAGGTTTTAGGGTTTTATAATGAGTATGAATTTTGTCCGAATGAGCCGGAAACCATAGGGTTGCCGCCGCCATTTGAGGGTTCAACCGAGCCTTTGCTAAAGTAATTTGAACCGTTCATATAGTAGGACCCACAAAGTATTATATCCAAACAAAAAAATCAACTTGATCGAACATTCATAGGCATCCGTATATCAAAAATTAAATATTAGTTTATAAAATAGACGGTCATTAACAATTTTATCTTAAAAACTATTGAGAGAATGAGGCCATCCGTTTTATAAACAAAAATTCTATTTTATAGCTATCGATGTTTGATCAAGCTAATTTTTTTGTGTAAAGATAAACGGTTCAAATTACCACGATGAAAACACGGTAGGGTTTGGGTGGCGAAAACCATGGGATTTCCACCTCATCTAAGAAAGTGAGGCCTCTCAAAATTGGAGGCCCTACGCACAAGCTTTAATGGCCGAGTACTTGGGCTACTCTTGTTTTTACCATTACCATAGACTTCAAGCATGATGGAAAGATAACGTCTCCGATCTTCGGAAAGATGCCGGCACAGCTTCACCATAAGGCTGCACAGCACGGTGCTAAAAAATTCCCACTAATAAATAACTAGCCTGTGATTTTATTGTAGTGTCAATCAATTAAGATAATAAATCTATTGCTGAATTTAAAAGAAAGATAATCAATCTATTTGTGATAAGCTATTTTTACACGATGAATGATTTATCTGCAAATGATGGATTGATGCGAGATCTTTGATCCATTAGTGTCTTTTATTTTTGTTATATAATTCAATTTCTCAAAACCATATACTACATCTCTGAGATACATTAT
The DNA here is from genome assembly GCA_016920895.1 of Vaccinium myrtillus. NCBI lineage: Eukaryota > Viridiplantae > Streptophyta > Magnoliopsida > Ericales > Ericaceae > Vaccinium > Vaccinium myrtillus. The sequence continues at coordinate 10,449,212 of CM029279.1, forward strand.
TATTACTTCACGACATTCTGCACTTGGAATCGAATCCTAAAAATATTCACTTCTATGAGAAAACCACATCACGCGTATCATATGGGGTCTGATTTCATGAGTCTCCTATTGAGGAGTTTCCTCTTTTCCCTGGTTGCCAAACTAGGTGGGATGTTGGTTGAATATAGTAGTAACTGGTTTTGTATTTACAGAGCACATTTGCAGAAGATGAATGTAGCATTAATTTTTAAGGGAATTCGTATTTCGTCATTTGATATGAGTTCTTCCTCCGGTTCCGGATTTAGTGATAAAATGAACCTGAAGTAGGACTTAAGTAAAAGTTAGCAGCATAAATAAAGATGGATTTCCAAATGAAAAATACTCCAAGTTTCTCGCATTCACGGGGATCAATACTATTGTGAATGGTTTGGATCGGGAGTGCTCCTTCCAAACCCGATCCCCAAACTCCACGCTCACCTCTATACCCGTACCCATACCCAATTGGAGATACTTAAAAATCGCCAAATCTATATCTATTTGGATAACGAGTGGAATGGGTATTACCCAATACCCAATTACACTTTGAAAAAAGAGGCAAATCACCTAAATTTTTATAAAATCTTAAGATATAAAATGGTCATTAAGTAAATACATATTTAAATATATGACAATATTATGTCCAAAATTCCATGCATATAAATACTATTGTACTAATTCATAACACAATAGCAAAACAAATGTACAAAACAACAAACCCCCTTAACAAAAATGCAAATGAATGCAACAAAGATACATAGGTAACTAAGTGGCTAGTACTAAATATATATATATATATATATATATATGGTTCCACTTCTAGTCCGGACTCCGGACTTCCGGACCTCCGTGATCCGAGCATTTTTTTGACGATCCGATCCGTCCAATGTGTTCAGAAGGTGTTTTCAAGGGTCCACGCGGAAAATCTTCAAAAAAAAATACCGGGAAGGGCTTGATCCAAGCAGTTTTCGCAAAAAAATATATTTACAGTTTTTGCGAAAAATGCTTGGATCAAGCCCTTCCCGGTATTTTTTTTTGAAGATTTCCCGCGTGGACCCTTGAAAACACCTTCTGAACACATTGGACGGCTCGGATTTTCCAAAAATAATTTGCAACACAAAAAAATCACTTTTTTCTTATTAACGGGAGGGTTTGGACTAGAAAATTTCCCTATATATATATATATATAAAATAAAATAAAATAATTAATTCGTCAGTGACTAAGGTAAGAAAAATATAATTGTCCAAGAGTGACGTAGCTGGTACGAGTATTTGAATATGGGGATAGCAAAATCATACCCTCCCCATACCTGACCGGGTATTATACGATTATCATCATACCCACTCCTATTGGGTAAGAAAAATGGGTAATATCCACCTCCAAATGACCGGATCGGATCAAGTATCTATAAGGTATGTGTATAATTGTCATCTCTAAAAGACACCTTGACATACAAAGATAGAAACCATGCTGCACACAGCCAATGTAAAACCTCCCTTTTCCACCACCGCCACATGTGAGTCCCACTGTGAGTTTATTGTTCTGATCTGAACCATTCACTCTAGGACCAACAGAGTAGTATATCCATGCAAAAAATCAACTTGGTCGGACATCGATAGCTACATAAGATTTTGAATTTTGTTTTGTGAAATAGACTGTCATGGACAATTTAACTTTAAAATCAACGACTGTTCATTTTACAAAACAAAATTCAAAATTTGATGTTTGTCAATGTCCAATCAAGTTGATTTTTTGCATGAATGTACTACTCTATAGGCCCTACAAGATGAACGGTTCAGATCAACAATTAATATACTAACGGTTCCATCATTCCGGAGGTTGGTAGAACCTCAATTGTTTCTGATAGACTTCTCATACTGGAGTCACAGCACCAAGCAAATGACCACTTTCCATCACACAGTAAGGAGTGACCTTTGACAGATACTAATTTGATTCCGTATTCTAAAATCTGAAAATGACAAGATTCGAATACTCGCTCTCCTTCCTTTGACCATATCGATGGTATAACACGAAATGCTTTCTGAATATAGCCACCACAATGACTTCTGGTGCAAAAAAATTGGAAACATACAGTTGTCGAAAAGACATACAAAAAGAATGAGAAGAAGCTTACTAACAGCTGAAGGAACGGTAAAACTAGGAGAAAAACTATTGACATATGACATAACTCGAGATATGTTATTTCTAAAGCTGAAGGACGAGACTGAAGCTCTCATTTATATATACCCTGAAATGAAAAGGAGAGAATCTTGAAGAGACCATCAGGGTTATCTGCATGTACCTGCCAACAGCTCAAAATATGTTAGCGTCGAAGAAATGGTGGAGACAAATGTGGACAAAGGAAATTAATAAACCAAAAGCCATGCGTGTCATCCAAGTGAAAATGGGAAAATATTGTTGTGTCCAACTTCAACTTCCATCAAATGTCAAGTCGCTTAAGGATGTATTTCCATCAACTTGCATCAAATGAGCCTCAGGTGTCCATACATCACGTGTCCCACAATAGTACTTGATTGTGGTGAGCCCATGTAACATAGAGGTTGAGGGATTTTTAGAATTTTCAAATATAATGGAAGGATTAGGGTTGGAGATTAACTGAATAGAAGAAACGAGACAGAAACAGGTCTGTTTATGTGCTGAGAAAAGGACCCGTGAACACTAATTAGGGTTGTTATTGCATAGAACTGAAAATAAATAAACAAAACCCAATGGTTCACTCCTGGAACGAGGCATCACATCACATCTAATAGTAGAATTGCACCACACAGTTCAAAAAAGTTTGAACCTGTGAAAATTCTCTGAGAGTCCAGATTTTCAAAAGATAATTATTTAAGGTAATTGCGAAGTAGAAGTTTCTGACCATGAATATATCCATCTTATACTCATGGACACGGGGTAATCCTTACCTCAAAGAATTCTAATCGACAGTCAACTTCACAATTACTGTTGGATTTTCGAAGATGCAAAAGGAAAGTCAATCAAGAGAGAAAGAGAGAGAAGAAAAAAAGAAAGAAAGAAAGAAAGAAAGAAAGAAAGAAAGAAGAAGAAGATTGTAAGTTCAGTAATCTTGCCTTCTGTCTCATCAATTGACAAATATGAACTGTGAATACAAAATTTGCTTATTTTTATCTAAAATTTCTTCGGATGCATTAAAAAAAGAGTAGGTATAAATCCTTCGTGATTTTCGTTTATAGGATCATTCAGAATATTTTCTGTTGAATATAATCACATCGTATATTTGAATTCTATTAGAAAGAAGATGAAAGTGTAATTTTCATCTTCATAGAGCAACTTAGGAGCAAATTTGATTGAGTAGTAAGAAGTTCATACTTCACACTAGAGCTCAGCACATAGAGACAGATATTTTGGTTGAAAGTTGCTCAACAAAGAGAGAGCAAAAGAAATAGAAGAGGGAGAGATATTGGATGGGAGAGATTTTTATTTGATGACTAGATTAGAAAGTATTTGCTATCATGTCTGTGCAGGTAAAAAGCGCTAGATAATCCAACCAAAGACCATAATTAACTTTAGGATATAACTTCAGATGATCTGACTTTTTTTTCCCCTCTCCATATATCTAACTCCATATGTGTCCCGGAGATACGGCAACCAGTTACATGTGCCGATACTTCATAGACTCTTATTTAAGTATTACATGCCCTTTTCTAGACTACAGTAATTCCGGAACCAATTAGGACAAGAGTCCCGTGACAATAAGGAAAACACAATTCTTTGGCCTGCTAGTTCTTAACCAATACCAGATAGGGCTTACAACTAAAAACCCAAAAATTACTTGACTGCAAAATGGCCCATGACCCCTAAAGCCCATCTGCAGCGAAGAACTTTTCTTGGAATTAGAACAACGGAATCCAACCCCATAAGTCGTGAAATCAATTCGAAGACTGTCGCAAGTGACATGTTCCACATGATTATTACCGTATGACATCAGCTTCTGTAGTCCAGTGACTATAAAAATCTAGCAGGTCTTGCTCTCTTGATAACTACACAGATTTTTTGAAAAAATTGAAGTCATCAGATGTGAGTTTCTACTATCCTATTTTGTTTGGCTCTTGGTCTATTTTTTCCTTATCCTACTTGGAGCACCACCCATCAGTTTTCATTACCATTATTCTACTCTTTTCATCCTGAAGTGCCTGTAGCAAGACACAAATCAAGACTGTGTTGAGCCATAAGAGGTTTGGACATTGATTTTGTGGCATTTTTATTCTGTTGGTTCATTTAATCTCGAGTTATCAACCTTGGCTTGTCATGATAGGGCCAGTCCAGAACCATAACCACTGAAGAATCGTGATTTGGCAAAATAGTTTCCTCACAGAGGCTGGATGGCCTGAAGAATCTATGATAGGCATGCACGACAGTAGTATCCAAGTCCAAGCAAATTTGATTGGGTGAAGTTAATAATATAACTAATTAAGACCTCAAGAGAAGGGCAGACAGGAGACAACAGTTTGCCACCAAAATGATGGAAGGCTGGTTCAGGCAATCCATTAGTGAAAACGTAGAGACCCGTGCCAATTCATTTATTTATCTTATGTGATTAAGTGTTATTGTAATTAATATCTTTTGGGGTAGATGAATATATATAAAAATGCGTATTTATATGTGCCTTTATGAATACATGTGATTGATTGGGCCCCAATTGTGCACTGTGGACGGGGTGTAGATTGCTGAAAACATTTAGTGTCATTTATTAGTTTAAGTGTTGATCTTAGGGGCCTTATTGCATGACATAAATATTCTTGGTAAGAGGGGTAGAACTTCAATAATTGGAGAGGGTCTAGTGTAATTTCTACCCTTTAAAGCATAAAAGATCAGAGAACAATTTTGTTCTCCATTTTTCGTTTCCTGCGTCTTCTCTCTCTCCCTCTGACATCTTTCCTCTCTCTCCCTTTGACGTCTTTCCTCTCTCTCCCCAACTCCACAAACCCTCATCGTTCAACACCAAATCGAAGATCAAGACTCGGGAATCTCGCAAAAACACTTAGCGGAGGCATGATCAACGCGGAGAGGTCTACGTTTTGAGCCCAACAAAATCTCATTTGGGCAACTTTTGGAGCTCCTCGAATTTTGGGGGTTTTTTTTCTTTAAGGTAGGATTCTTGACTATTTATTATTAATAAGTTGAACTTAATATTAGTGTGTTGTGTTTTATTATAAAAGGATGTGATTTTTTAGTACAAATTACGCATATACATGTTGTATAATCACGCATATACATGTGTTGTGTGTATATGTGTGTGTGTGTGTGTGTGTGTGTGTGTGAGAGAGAGAGAGAGAGAGAGAGAGAGAGAGAGAGAGAGAGAGAGAGAGAGAGAGAGAGAGAGAGAGAGAGAGAGAGAGAGAGAGAGAGAGACGTACATACTCAACATGGGTCGATACTTTTGACAAGTTTTAGGCGATAGATGATCTACTCATTTTCTTTTGGTCGATGAAATGCTAAAGTGATGAAATTTCATTTATTTGTGCACATGTACGTTACTTGCTTTATGGGTTTGATTGTTAGAGTTAATAATTCTTAATCGGAAATGTACTTTTTTTAGTTGAGTCGTACATCTCTATAGATATGAGATTATTACGATGGGAAAGTTATTGTTGGTTGCGTTTGATTGATTTAGGCCATCAGCCTATGAATTGTGAAGTGATGTCGGATTAGTTATCATATGCGATATAGGGGTAATGTTTGGGAACGAACAATATGAGGTGAAGGTAGCCGATAGTCCTCCTAGTTGAGGTGAGGCCAATGTTAATGGGTATTCGAAAGAAACCAATGGATTGCTTGTGTCGACGATATATCTATAGTGGGCTATTTTTTCCTTCTTTTACATATGTAAATGACTATGTGTGAGTTGGGTGATAGGGTAACGGACCGACAGGTATACCGGCTTGGTCAATAGCTGATAGCCAAGAGCCAAAAGTCCTATTGGGTGAGGCTTGTGAGGTGAGGCTGATGTTGAAGCAAACGAATAGGCCAATTAACCAGATGCTAAGAGTTCCCACTAGGTGCGGTGAGGTGAGGTGAGACCAATGCCGTGTTTAGGTGCGCTCACCAAATAGATGCAAGTGTATGGGCGCTTGTATTATGGATGGTGCGGTGGGGATATTATTATACTTGAATGGGTTGTATCGTAGATTCGTAGTAATATTTTCTTTGAGCTTGCAAGAGTGATTTTGAAAACTAGGGTATATTTATATCCGTTCGTTGTTGTGCGTTGAATGTGAACTCTTGGGTACGATCTATCTTTCCAAGTTTCTAGTTGTAGTGGTGATCATTAAAATTATTTTGTTTGAATGGTTTTAATTGCATTTAATTTGCTACAAGTATAAAGGATACACGCAGATTCCCTAAACTACTTGGGTAAAGAATGACTTTTCTTGACCATATCAAATGGTTTAAAAAGAATAAAAACTTTAGCAACTATTGTATCGTTTTCTAGTTCTAAACTCGAATGCATGCTAATTATGTAATTTTGGCACTAGATATATGATAGTACATGACATGTATCTTCGCATTAGTATTGGGTTCATCCATATTATCCATTGTGGTCAATTTTCCTTTACGAGCTTCGGCTTATGTTGTCGTTAATCCAAAATTTTTAGGTTGAGAGCTAGATCCAAAGGCTTGAGGATCTTTGGATATGTTCTAGTCCTTTCTTTTGAGAGCTTAATGGAATACTTGTATACTTTTTACTTGTGACGCCAACGAAGCCATGGAACTTGTAAACTTGTTATTTTTGTTGTAAGAACTTTAAGTCATGAGACACTTTATACTGGGTTTGTATTAGAGCAAGTAGTGATTTTTGATACTTTTGTGCTCATGTGGAGCTTCCTATTTGCACCTTATTATGAACATTATTTTGGAAATGTAGTATCTTATTGGCATGGCATATTGATGGATATCATTTTGACTATAAGGTGTTACCTATAAACAGTTTAATTGTGGCTTATAGTTGCTCATTTTTGGGATATATCTTGTCAATTTTCTTTTTCTTTTTTAAAGAAGATAGTAATTGCCTAATTGGTTTGTTTCTTTTTATACTTATATTTATGCCTAATTACCGGGGCGTGACAGAAAATGTCTTCCATTTGATTGTTGCCACAAACAAGTCGAATGAGCAATTTGCCCGCGATGATGAGGTCACGAAGGAAGTGGTAAGTCAACTTCTATGCACTTAGAGCAGGCACGGAACACAAAAGTGGTCTCCAAGTGTGTAGCGTAAGCATTTAGTATCACAGTGCAGGACAAATCGATAAGAAAATGACACCATTACATTGCATAGCAAGTAAGAAAAGCTATAGCAATTCAGAGGTAGTAACGGTGAGTGCGTTGTATTCTTCTTTGGCATTAGACCTCTAATGCCTGACCATGAGCGAGCGGTGGATGGAACTTGCGATATGACTTTTCATCATTATATTTGGAAAGGCTAATGAATTTTCTCCAGATATTATCAACCACAAACTTACTATAGAGAAAAAGATCGAAGTAGCTCCCAGCACTATTATGCATAGCCGACGCAAGATACAAGGGTCCCTCCTTTACCCAACCAGTCAGCCCTTGAAACAAAGGGCCTAACCCACTCTTTGGTTGGAATAGAAAAAAGATGTTTTCAAACTTGGCCTTCGAAACGGATGTATTAAGTTGCAATATTGGAAGATGTTGGCAGTGACATTCTCCTCAATAATATATTTCATTTTCCTAATGCCAAAATCTCCTTTAATAGCAATATCACTGCCAAAGACAACAGTCCCCATATTCTCATTCTCAAGGTTCAACACTTTTCCTTTCCCACTGCTGGCAAATTCCACAGCCTCCCAGACTTGATCTCGCTTTAAGTTGGTGATTCTATTCATAACAGTCATTAGTTCTGCATTCTTAGTCATCTTAGAACTCACATCTTCGTTAATCCAAAGACTAAACACTGCTAGCAAGACCTTACCAACTATTGTTAATGTCTACTCTTGGCCATTATGCTCATTAGCTTTCCTGTGATTGCCTCCACTTCCACTTTTTTTTGAGTATTTTACCTTACTTCCCAACAGAGGAGGTCTCCTCATGGTCGTTGTGGTGACCATGGAGGTCATGGTTCTAATTGTCATGCTTGCATTGGTGAACGTGGTGATAGGAACTGCGACATTATAAGTTTATTATTATAGAACGTTAATCTTGGGTGTGGATTCATTAGATCACCATGGTATAACATTGTCTTAGCCACAAACATAATTCTACTAAGACCTGGTTTGGCTTTTTTTTTTTATTGGATATTTTCTTATTGGATTATTTAGCCAGCTGGATTATTCCCCTTTTGACCAAACCATATTTCCCTTCAAATTGGATCCACCCTAAATTGCCAAAATGACCTCGTCCCCAAAGGGTACTGAAGCTACTGTTCAGATTCTGAGGGATATTTCCGTCCTTTTACATGTGGGCTGGACTATGCCTCATAGGGCTGACAAGAACAAAAAGGGAACCAATTACCAAACTAATGTAATTGCAACAGAGATCGATATCAACCGATTCCAAACCATTGGAAGTGACTATGTCTACCTAGTCATGTTTCTAATTATGTCTTCCAATTCTTCTATCTACTTCTCCACGTGCGTGGGACTTGCAATTGCACGGGACTGTTAGAGCTTGTCAAAGGTTACTAAAATAGGACCTCTAAGACTATGTTACCCATGTCATTCTTTCCACTCTTTGCCAATTAGTTTCAAGATGGATGCCTTAACATCCCCATTTGCCCCAAACTCACTCCGCACTAGAAAACATTAATCACCTACTGAGTTACTCATATAAGTAGACAACTAGGTTTAAGCAGAGCAATGACATGGGCCACTCAACGTAACGCTCTCATAATTTGACAAACCTGCAACAATCAAATGAATGAGAACACTGATGTTCTTCAGGGATTATGCATGTAAGAATTTTAACCATATGCTACAAAACAGATTAAATACTCTATGAAGGATTAAAATGGTAACATACCCAGTGGCCAGCATCTTCAAGCACATGCATTTCAACTCCACCTCCCTCATCAGCCGCTAACTTCTCAGCAACGTGAATCCTCTGAAGATCCTCAAGGGCCCACCTGTGTAAGCTCCTTTCTGCTTTCAAAAAGTTAACATGTACTCCTCGAGGCACATCTTCCACTATTTTCCTGGATGTATCGAAGCGAATATGAAAAAGCTCCATGTACTATATCCAAAATATGATACGAAAAAAGCAATACTAAAAGGGGAAAAAAAAGAAAAGAAAATAAGTCCTGCAAGGAAGGCCCTCTTCTTCTTCTTTTTTTTTTTTTTTTGGTCAAAAAAACTTGTTTATGGGAGTTTAGATTCAAGCAAGAGAAAATTAAATGAGGGTCTTACCTCAGAGGGTTCATTTGAGGGGAGTCCTACTCATACGATGCACTTACATTGAAATCCCCTTTGTATGTAGTTAGTTAATTTTGCCCTTATGTATACATTATGATTTAGGTGTCTGAGTAATTGACCATAAACACAAAAGATATAATGGCTTCTAGAATCAAATTTGGGGGAGGAAATATTACACTATGATGGTATATCAACTGCTTCATGACCAACCCTGCCAACTTAACTCCAAAATCCCCCTCAACCACTGCTAGCAGCCGATCCAAGCCGTTTGTCACGACAAACCCAAGTAGTTACTACTCCCTCCATTCCAAAATAAGTGTCCCCTTTGGGACTGCGTGCCATTTTCAACGGCTTAAATCTTTTAATATGCACCTCAAAAAATATGCATTATGGATCTTGTTTGATAGATCGTAATCAATTCTATTATACAAAATTTTCAAAATCATAAATACTATTATAAATTAAAAGATATAAGCCGTTGAAAATGGCACGCAGTCCCAAAAAAGACTTATTTTGGAACGGAGGGAGTATAAGATAGCTTGCTATACATTGTTGGACCCATTTCCTAACAGCTTTTGAGACTTCACGACCAACCTTGCCAACTTAACTCCAAAATCCCCACAACCACAAGCTCTGCTAGCAGCCGATCTAAGCCATTTGTCACGACAAACCCAAGTAGTTACTATAAGAGAGCTTGATAAACATCGTTGGACCCATTTCCTAACAGCTTTTGGGACAACTAATAACTTAATATGGTATCAGACCTCTGATTGGGAGAGGTCTTGGGTTCAAGTCCCTTCGTTTGCATTTGTTCCCCATTTGCATTCTGCTTCTCCCCTTTGCATTCTCGCTTGTTGTATCTATGAAAATTTTCATCTGCAGGTGCAAGATGGGGTTGAACGTGAGGAAGGGTGTTAGATGGCTTGATATACATTGTTGGGCCTATTTCATAATAAGTTAAGCTTTTGGGACAACTGGTAACTTAACATTACCACCTCCTCAAACCAATATTACATAAAACGAGAATGAAGAGTAAGTAAAAAACGATTTGGTTTTCTAGTATATTATTCCCAATGGTGCATCAATGGTTGTACTAGTATCCTCCCCTTCACCTCCTCTCGTGTTTAAAACATGTGCCTGCAATAGGGTGCTAATGCTTTCCTTAGCCGGTGAAGATTCAATCAAGAGAGCACCACCACCCCACATCAAGGAACAATGTTCTTTTCAAACATATTTTAGTTCTTAAAAACAAACAAATAATCCCGTCTTCCAGTGAAGGGGATGATGATGGCCTTTGTCTTCGATGAGATTGGCATGGTTTTATAGATGGGTTTGCTCAACCCAATCAAACTTGTCAACCCTGACTCAAACGCAATAACCCAAATAAAGAATCCAGTGATGGATTCTATTTTTCTGTCCATTCTGATATGTCAAGAGCTTTTATTAAATAATTACTTCTGACTAATGTTATCAGTTTGATAGTTCATTAATAATTCACCTTTCCCAGACAATTTCTTCATACTCATTTTGGTGGGTGTTAGGTTTTTGGTGAATATTCTGGTCTTGACAAAGGGGATAAATTTTCCCACATAAGATTAATTTTGAAATATTTTTTAGAGAGAGAAAAAGGAAAAATATTTAAGCTGCCTTAATTATAGGCAAGAAGAGATAATTAATGAAATGTTTTGACTTGGTCGAAATCTAGTGCTCACTGCGTTTAATCTTCATTATAGGAAGTACGACATTTTAAGAAATGTTTGGACTGGTTGAAATCTAGGAGTAATAGTTAATTAGCATATTGTAACAATTTTACAAAATTCAAGACTAATGGACAAGTTAACTATAGGAATGGGATGGATTTACAAGTTTTCTTTCAGCTTAGCAGCAAGCATCATCCTCTATCTAGAACTAGTGAAACCTCATACTACACCATCCAAAAGAATTCATCCCGATTTTGAGGCAAGAAAGTACAAAAATAGTTTCATAAAGGAAAAGACAACAGATTTGTCAACATGCGTTAAGTGTTGCATACCACAAATTTGTTTCTTCATACGATTGATACATTTCAGCAATTCCGTTGAGGTCAAACACCCATGAGAAACTTGATGGTGATGAACCAGAAGGGCTGCTCTCTCGGAGGTTAGTTACCACCCACTGGGAACAAAACCATATCCAAAAAAAAAAACAAAATTATAGAGACTAGTGACAACACTATCACGGGTTAAACAGAAATGGATGCCAGCAAAAAGAGGTAGAAAATAAATAAGACAGGAATGTAAGGTAGATATCATCAAAGGAGATAGAAACTCATTCAGAAAGGTGAATGTATTCACAAGTGCCGAAAGGAAGTTGGGCATTGCAAGTTTAACCTGGCATCAGAAAGGTTCCTAAAGAACATGTAACTCTATGAATGAGGAACGGAGAAGAAATAACTGTCAAACTGAATGACTATGTTCTTAGGTTTGAAATTATTAAACGAACATACGCTGACCAAATATCGTAAGGGTAAGCAATGCTGAAAATAATAATAGCTAATTCAAGAGATAACAGCAAACAGAAATTTGCCCGTATATATGCAGAAACCTCACCACTTCACATTATATAAAGGTGATAAAATATTGATAATCAACAAATGCAATCTTTTCTAGAAAATAATCTTTTAGCACGAAAATAATTATTGCAAATTGCATAACCTCCTTTGAGCCTTCACCAAACAAACTCTTCTCAAAGTCAAAACAACTGGTCCAGCACCCTCTCTAAAATTTAAACCTAAAATCTATTTCAGCATCGTCGTTTTTTCAAAACTTATGCTGAAAAGCACCCTACATAGCAGCTTTGGGGTCATCCTAAACTGTAACTTTTCACCAAAATAAACTTGCAAAGCCTCAACCTATATTGTCTCCACCAACCCCAAACCTATTCGAAAAAAGTAAAGTGTTTAACTGACTTTCCAATTGAAAGGCCCATTTCCATTTCCCAATCAAGTTCTCCAGCGACACCCCCTCGTCTCGCGTGAGTTGGGCCAGAGACGGAGGCGAACCATCTTATCCAAAACCCAATGTAGGTATGACCAGCTGTCTAGCAACAGAACTGCCTCCCCCTCCAATTCTTGTTTCACGACCCTAAAGGTCCAATATCGTAAGAGAATCAGGTAAACATAACTTCAATCACCATAGCTTCTCCTACTCTCCCATCACAAGGACGGGGATTTAGTGTACCAAACAGGACTAGAAATTAAGATTAAAAATCTCAAGTTTCTCCCACTTGAGTATAGGTAAGAGCCACTAAAACTGTTTTGACAACTCAAATCAAGCGAAGCTGTAGTCCAGTTTTATCGTTGGGATCATAACTAAAGAAATTATACATACAAGCTGTACTGATATCTTCCACCAAGAGTGTGCGCACATCAAAACTTAGAGTAAGCCAACTAGATTATAAGCATGCAAATGTAATAACGTTGAAGACATACCTGTGCCACATCTTTCGAAAACCCTTGTCGCTCAAGTGCAACAACCACATCCCGCTTTGAAGCAACCTTCCTTCAAAAAAATAATTACAAGTAACTAAACAGAATTGACTGTTAACATGTAAATACAGTATTAACCAACCAACCAGAAAAAATAAAGTACACATGACAAAAGGAGCAATGTTTTCATCTTCTTTCCACCAAAGCAGTACAAATGTTTACAAAGCACGCTGGAATGACAAATTTTGACTGTTCCAGTCCATACAACTTGAGTTTTTGTTTTCCTAATTTCTCGTTTAACAAATTTTAACAAAGAAAACATACCAAACTTTTAGAATGTAAGAAAGCACAAAGAAGAAGAGAAAGTGGCACTACTTACTCTTTCTTCATTAACATTAGTCCTATCTCCTCCTCCTCCAGTAAACAACGCCCCAACCGTCAACAAACGCAGCTCCTCAATGGAAGCCCTAACACAATTGATATGTACACGCGCCCAGGGGCGGCCCCATGTAGGGGCAAGGGGGGGCAGCTGACCCCCCTGGGCCGGAAATCCTCCTTGGGATATGCATATCTTTATGGTTATTTTTGTAATTTTGCCCCATAGGAGTATATCTTGTTGTCTTTACGTTGTAATCCTTGCCCCACAAATAATTCACTTGCCCCAAATGTGCTAGAAATATTTACAACATTACCCAAATAATTCATGGAATCTCCCCTGATTTTTTCCCTTTTTTTTGTGATTCCATCATGTACTCCCTCCGTCCCAATTTTATAGTCCCAATTGACACTTTTGTTGTCCCAAAAATATTTCCCACTTCAAAACTAAATGGGTAATTGTTAAGGAATTTCCTCTTATTTTTTCCTTATAGTTTGAAATTTAAAATTCCATCATAAAATAAGAAAATGTTTTAAAAAGTTTGAATGTTTTATCTGAAAAACATGTTTTAAAAATTGGGACAATGATAAAAATCCTTTAATGTTTTATCCCCAAAATTTGCATGTAACTTCATAGGAACCATCAAAATGAAACGAAGAGACTAAATATTGTAGATTTTTGACCCCCATAAAATGAAACGAAGAGACTAAATATTGTAGATTTTTGACCCCCTAATGATAAATCCTGCGTCCGCCCCTGCACGCGCCATCTTTGGTCCACGAGGACTGGACCACGAAATGTGTAGATCTGGCTTCAGCATGTGACAGGGTGGTTGATGGCCATCGCTCATCGAATGGCACTCTTAACACGTGGCACGCCCACGTGAGATGCAATGTTGCATGATTGAATCACACATGGTGCTCGACCAGTGACCTGCCATGCCATGTGGCGTTGCCACGTGGGACCAAGACTGTCTCATGGGACTTCGGCACATGATACAACATGGCTGCTCAGTAACCAATTAAATGGCCCCACAATGTCAGCCTAACAAGGTGAAGAGTGCATGCCATTCAGAACAACAACATCCTCTTGAGAAGGAAGACATCAACAGCTAAGCGCATAAAGACTAATTTTGGGAAGGCCAAACACCACCATCCTCTTGAGGATCAAGACATCAACAGCTAAGCACTTAGGGAGGACATATGACCAGTCTTGGGGAGGAACGGAGACCTTTGACCAAAACCTAACCTCTTATAGACCTTCCTTTAAGGTTCAACCCGAAGGAGATGGACATAGGTGTGATTCCTATAAATAACAGCCCATATGGAAACCAATCCTAAGAAACAACTCTTAATTCATCTCCTTCATCTCCAACCAACCAACCACCACCATTGATGCAGAGAAGCATATCGACTAATGCCAATCAACACGAATCCACAAACTTGCTTGAAATAATCGAGGTACTTCCTCTAACAACAAACACGATATAAGAGATACACGCTAACAAATACTCCCTCCATTCCAAACTGCTCATCCCTTATTCCATTTTGGGATGTTCCAAACTGTTAGTCCTTTTTGAAAAGTCAAAACAAATGTATTCAATCTTCCAAAATAGTCCATTTACCAATAACAATGATCTCATTCAAAAGTTGAAATATAAGGATATTGCTAGAAATCGATGTATCTTTTCAAGTGTGAATGTATTTATTGCAGGTCTCCTTAAAAAGTTGGGAATTCCCGTAAAGGACCAACAATTCAAACAGAGGGAGTATTTTCCTTATTCGATTTCAACTGCATAGTCCCGTGGCTTAGAACCTTATTTCTACTACTGGAAATCCTAGAAAACCCGTGATGAAAAGGACATCGTAATATTATGAACTAAACTTCTTGTTGACCAAGTAAATATAAAAGAGGGAAATAAAATATAAACCAGGAAACTAAATACTCCAAACCACAAATTCTGTAATTGTATGATTCCAAACAAAATATTAAAGACAAGAATATACAAATTCGGAGATAAGATACAATTTCCTTACTGCACAAACTACTCTCAAATATTATGAGTGTCTTGTGTCTCTCCTCCACCTTGAGTTGCCTAAGCTCTAAGTGACTCCACATCATAGAACACCACAACAGTTACACTTGACTCAATCACCATAGTTATTATGCTTATTGGAATATTAGGTTGCATCTCATAAAACAATAAAAATAATTCCCTCAAATTTCATGTTTGAACGTTAAGGCAAAATAAATCCTAACGATGAATAGAAAAGTCTAGCGAAAAAGCAAGAGGAGGACAACCTAATAATGCTACGCAACAAAAGGAATAAACTCACCTGCTTCGGCAATGTCCTCAGGAAAGAGATCAGTTCGAAAGGATGATCCTCTTTATCTCCACCAGCTCGAACTTTTCCAGGAGTTGCATCTAAAACCCAAACCTGCGGAATGACAAACAATTATTGAAACTAACATGAGGAAAAATATAAAGGACATAGGAAATACAGAAAATAAGGAGAAGAGAATTACATTTTGAAAGAAGATCCTGCTATTGTAAAAAGGAGAAAAACCTTGAGTAAATGGGTTTCACTTTTATGACATTTTATTGTCCAGCGGGCTTAGTTTGTGCTTATTTGAATATTGTGCTTATTTTGTGTCTTGCTACTTGCTTACTTTGAGTGTGCTTATTTGAATATTGTGCTTATTTTGTGTCTTGCTACTTGCTTACTTTGAGTGAATAAGCAAGTGAACCGATTAGACCAAGAAGTCTTCCGCATGATCAGAATAGCTTGAAGTTTTTTTGTTTTGTTTTGTTGTGTGTGTATGTCTTAGAGTCGATGTCCAAACTGTCATGAGCTTATATTGATAATATAGCCTTTAAGCTTCTATTCACAACTGATGTTAAGCTATGTGTTATCTCATTAAGGGCCTTTTTGTATTTAGAACTTTTTCAATTCATTTTGTAGTGATGAGGGAGTGAACTCTAAGTTACTCTCCCAGTAATTTCTGCACATCTTTCTTCTCTTCTTTAATTCTCTTTCCACAAAATCTAACTCAGTATCAGGGCTTGCTTCCTTGTTGCTCATTATATTTTTTCCAAAGTTTCCTGATGTGAACTCCTTCTCTTTGTCTCTACTTTTCTAAAACGAATAACAATCTCAAAATATCACATCATGGTTGAGGATTCAAGGACCGACGCCCAAGACAAATTTTCATGTGTACACAACTAATATGTATAGCTTCATAATCTTGTGTCTTTTGAAAAAGTGTGTGTGTGTGTGTTTTTTTTTTAAATCTAGATACAAAGCAGTTTCCAGTGGTTCTGATGATTCTCAAGTAACCTGATTAGAAGTCTCCCAATGAGGGAGAGAACCCTCAGTTACTGTCTCCATATCGTTTCTTACCTCTCTAACTCTCTTACTATGAATCTCGTCGCTAACTATCTAAAGAAATTCCAAAGTTCACAAATATCTTTGCCGAATTGGAAGAAATATGCATACTTACTCTGACAGGTCGTCCCAGTGGCTTCGCAACTTGATCCACCATGCTCAAGGCAACTGCATAAAATAGGTTTACAGATAAAGTAGTTGGCTTCCGTAAAATTATTATTCTTTAACAGGGATCTGTCATGCTCTTTGTTTAATACATAACAAAAGAACGACTGCTAAAAGTACCTTTTCCTCCAAAGCTGTGACCAACTACAACTCGAGGTGTTAGTCTAAGCTTCCCAAGCTACTCCAGAGAAAAAACAATTTCGGAATTAGTCAGTATATAGTGAAGTCAATACGGCAACAGGGGCAAGGTCAATTCTTTACATGTGATCATCCAGCAGGGATCTGGTCAAAACCCCACATCAGAGGGCTTTGTATTCTACAAGAGTAAATCTACTAGCGAAATGCTACATATGCATATCGCAGTGAAGATGTTAGAGAAACTAGTTAGGAAACCAATGAATCTGCTGGTACAAGCATGTTTTGATGAAAACACCATGAACCTTAGTTCATAGTGGAAGACTAAATGTAATAATGCTGTACTTGGTCATATAATTCGTATTGATGGGATAATGCAGCTGCACTCAAACTGTGAATAGGCTAACTTTCGGGGAATTCCTCTGGAATGTGCATCCAATTTTCCTAGGGCATGAATACAGATTTTAGTCCAGGCACTTCAAGTATATGCACTGATTGTTATGAGAAATTCAAAATGATGATGATGACAGATGAAACTGCAACTTAAGAGGATAAAAAATGTAGTCCTCGCCGCCAATCTAGCTTAACTCATAACGTTTAAGCTTTGCTAGTATCGTTATTTGAATAAAATAAAATCTGAACTCAGCGTCACAAACAACACGCAAATAAAATTTATACAACTCCTATATATTAGTGAGTTCAATAACCAATTTTTATACACCATTTCATTTTGATGCTCTCAAGATGCTCATCCTAAGCAGTTTCAAATTGTCATTCTCGCGCTACCTCACTTGCACTGAACTTGTGACTGAGATGCTATATGTACAAGCTATAGAAGACAACAAGCACCGATGAATTGCCATAAATATACAGCACTGCACTCCGTCACCGAACCTCAAGAAGGACCTGATTAATAACTCAGAAAAAAAACATAGGTGCTACTCTCCAGCTGCATTAATCTAGATTCTTTAAAGTCATTACATCCATAGTGCTACCCATATGGCACCGCTTAGTTATCATATAGTTCAAAAAAGACTGAGTGGCCAAATGTTTGCAAACAGACAACTTTTCCACCACAATGATGACCTAAAAGATGAAACTCAACCATGTTTGAACTTCAGAAAAAACTAGTATGGAGGGAACAAATAAAAGAGAATAAAGACTCGAAAAGAATATGATATGCATAATTGGCTAATAGCCCATGGACAAGAGATACAAAGACTTGAGAGAGTTTACGCACAAGCTTTAAGATGTCAAGAGCAGCTGATGCAACAGTATGGGGACCCGGCTTCTTGATTGCTGCTGAATCACCATGGCACCGCAAGTCTACCAAGAGAAACTGTGTCATCACAATTCGATGTCAAGAAGGTTTCGAACAACGTAACAAACTAAAATAACCAGTCATCAAATTTCAAAGTCAACATAAGAAAGGCCCATTAGTTTGTTGTATTTAATAGGTAACTTCTATTTTGAAGAATAACTCAAAAAGTGGCGCTTAATAAGTGGTAGCAATTTATACGTTAACATGGCCGAATATGGCATTTCCCTCCTACATATTGCAAAGGCCAAATAAACCAAAGAAATATCCAAAAAGGAAAAAATGTTTTTGTTGTCCACTTTGTTAAGTGGGATTTCAAGAAGAATGAGTTTCCACAATAATAAAATAAAACAAAAGAACCTTCCGAATAAAAGCAGATTTCGTTAAGACACAAGCAGAAGTATAAAGTCCTGATGCTAATTCTTCAATTTGAAGAGCACTGGTGCAAGAGGTAATGAGGCATATAACCTTGATTCCCGGCTTCTCCCTAACTTGTACATGCGAACTCATGAAACAGAGCATATCAGCTTAGTTGTTATAATCTTTTCCTTCATAAATTTCCAATAGACTTCGTTTGGTGATGTATTCATGCTAAGGTGCCTAACCAACTTTATATAACTTACTGTTTCCAGTAAACTCAAGATCTTATCTTTATTGAAACTGAAAGATTTACAACACCAAATTATCATACAATTATGGCCCTCTTCGCCAAATTGGTTGGGTACTGCCGTACTGCAGTGTAGAGGGCATCACTTCAATGTCATATAGAGGAAGAATAAGTTGCCCATACAACATGGCAACAGACAGAAAAAGAAAGCAAAAAGTAGCCCCACAGTGAAAAGGTGAAAACCAGGGAAGTGGCTACAGTATCCAATAAAAGTATATTACTTATTGTCTTTGGAGTGAAACATGTCAATCAAATCATTAAAAGTCCCCAAAACTGTTCTTGCAATAATAAATCATAAACGTCTGAAAAAAGTCAATTGATTGTTTCACTTGATGAGTTCAATATGTACACCGCGGAATTGAAATCACTACCAGGTAAATTCAGCTAGAGTACCATGCTCCAAGTATGATAACACTAGAATTGCATGAATAAACAGTAGAAGTTTATGCTCAAGGAAAGCATAAGTAGTAACAGTAATTGTTATTATCATAATGAGTATCTCAGTTATCCCAATGAGCATATCCACCCGTAGAAATTTATTTATCTAATTTTTGAATTGATACAGCGCAACAAATATCCCAATGATCTGCATATTACGCGTGGAAGAGAAAGAAGAATAACTGAGCCTTTTCCCAGTAAAGACATGAAACAAAAACACGGAGACGAAAATTAAAAACATAAAACAAGCATATATTCACAGGAATGTACCTGCCATGTGGGAAATTCATGTGCCAATCTTCGAGCAAAGGTTCCTGTTAGATTAAGAAGTTCAACATTTTATAACAGTTCGTAAAAGTTACTATCATCTTCAAAAAGATCCAATATCCAATGAACTCATGCCCGTAAAATATTAGAGTGTTCGGATTTATATAGACCATAGATGATAGGTAAACTACAAATTTTTAAGTTACACAAACTACTCTAAGTGTTGTTAACAAGAGATCTGTTAGAGATTGTCCCACACTGGTTAAATTATAACCTCCAAAGCTAGTACATGAGCCTGGGCGGATTCTCCACTCATTGCCAATTGGTTTTGAGTTGGATGCTTTAACATGGTATAAGAGCTAGGCTTTTGGACAAGACTCTCTTAATTGATTGCCCTGTTGTTCGTGCTTTAGGCACACCTTTTCATTGTTTGTTGTGATCCCTGTGTCATGGATCCATTTTTTCCCTCTCCACGTACGAGTCAGGGATCGCACATGCGGGGGAGTGTTAGAGCTTGTCCCACACTGGTTAATTATAACCTCCAAAAACTAGTATATAAGCCTGGGGCAGCCTATTCACTCATTGCCAATTGATTTTAAGTTGGATGTTTCATAACAAGATCAATCACTTTTTACTTTAAAAAAAGACAGATTGAGTCAAAGAAACAAAATCTTTCTGTGAGCATTGGGCTCGCTCAACAGAAATAGCTGATGGTAAAAGCTAATTTCAGGGATATCATAATATTCTGAGTTGAGAGGATGGTACAAAGGGAGAGATTATAGAAAAACATAGTACCCACCCCAGTTCTTCCTGCAACCTAGAATGCCATGAAGGAGAACAGCTGTTGGTGGTGGATCACATACTGACTTGTCCAAGATATAACTCCATCTTACCTGTGCACCCATAGTTTGCTTTCATAAACGAGCCCAATCAAATGGCCAATAAGAAAGTTTCCAACACTTTCAGCAGTAAAGCATCTTTCTATGGCACATGTTCTGCATTTTGACCAGAAGTTTACACACATTCCACTGAGAAGTTGGACCAGGACACATTCCACTTTCTAATGCATAAGTATCAAAAACCCAAAAATCTCCATTGTCAGAGCACATACACTTTTCTGTGCTTGGCTAATAATCTCTTACTTCACAACATTATAATGCTCCAATTCCTTATGCATGATTAACTAAGTATTGAGCTTCGCAGGCATGAAAATGTTCCTTTCAGACTTCCAAAGTTCCGTCGCGAAGTTTTTCTCTTAACCTTTACCACGCATTAAATATAATCCCCAAGTATTATGGAAGTGTGACAAGCAATAGAACCACATACATCCCAAAAAATAAAAAATGAAAACTGGAACATTCAACGTGAAGAGTTGGAGTTCAACCATGCAGCAGTTCACATGTTTATCAATATCAACAGAGGCCTAATCATGATCAACTGATATATATCCATCCTTTGTTGTTGTATACCATAAAATAGTATTAAGAGATAAAATTGAAAGTGAAATCAGAAAGCTAAAAGACTTGTCCAGCTTGTTACTTGGACCTTCCCTTGAAAAATTATGGAATAAATAAGCAATCTGACACTTGAGTTCTGTACTTCAATAAAGGAGTATTATAAAGCTGCCTGTCAATTGTATATTATACATTTCAAGGCATACAAGACAAGTCTATAATACTATAACACACAAAGCATGTTGGCAAGGAGAAAAATGTTTGGAGGAGAACTAGATTACGCTGACAGGTATGCTGGAAGAACAAAGTACAGAATAATAGCCCACAACTAGATTACGACAGACCACGATCAATGTGTAGCTCATGTCTATAATAAAACAAATGAATGAAACCACAAAGAGGCAGCTACAAACCATGCAAAAAGGTTATCGAAATCTATAGAAATATTCCATGCCTCAAATACGTTAAGATGAAAAGCTTTAGAATGTCGGAAGCAGAACTATGTTTCTCTACAACAAGCAAAATGCAAAAGAGAAAAGACTTACGCGTGCTCCCTGAACAAGATCATAAGCCTGCATCAAGAATTATATAATTAATTGATAGAGAAACTCAAGTGACGGACCAGAAGTTCAGTAAAAACGAATCAAGCTTCCCCGTGCCTTGGCAGCTTGACACTTCTTTTTCCTGAACTAGAATAACCATAAACAGGAAGTTTCAATTACCAAGATATCAGATGGCCTGACAACATCTATTCCCCGACCAAAATTTTCATCTCGTACATTCAACCGAACATTTGGCTCTTTAGCTACCTTTCTTGAATAACTAAGAGTAGATGGGGAGATGTCGAATATACCATTCTGCAGCCAGATAAATAATAAAGAAAAATAAAATCAAGACAGCAAGATTAACATCACACATATAACCATCTAATTCATATACTCAATTAGTCTACACAAACTGGACCTAATGTTAAGATAAACCATGAAATGGATGTAAAATTCATATAAATTCGTATCAACACTACTTATCAGATTGTCATCTCAATCTCAGGATTCGACAGACCTTATCTGGCTGTTCATACATTACTGAGCTAGCTCTTCCTAATGGATGCACTTTCGACAGACAAGAACTAGATTCTGGCAACACAAAGTATTCTGGATTATCTTTAAAGTGACACAAAAGCAAAACCAAAATAGAATGTTTGCTTCGGGTCCTAGAGAATGTTAGTGGTATAAAATTTGATGGTAGATCCACTGGGGAGTTTTCCTTCAATTAAGTTCATTGGAGTTTGTATTTTAGTCAAAAAGGAAAAGTAACAAAAATATGTAAAAGTACATGATGTAGAAGTACAAAGGGCAAGAGAGTGAAGCATGCACAGCCATACGGTTTGCACTGGCTCGTATGGCTTCCCTTTTTCTTTTCTTTTTCCTTTTTCTTCTTTTTTTTTTCTCAAACCAATATTGCCACCACTACCGCTGCGGTTTTCACCGGTGCCGGTTTCTGTCATTGTTGCGCTACAATTGGTTAGCCCATGGTCCGATCACTGAATATTCGGCCCACTACAGCTGACCGCCCTTTCCGGTTTTCACTATGCTGACAGCTTAGTATCTTGCCATGGCCCAACGTTCTTACCCACAATGCCTCTAAGGGTTTTCATTGTGTCCTCAGGCCATGCTATTCTTTTATAGGGATCTCTCCCTGTCCACTCTCCTAGGGCTCGGATACTCTATGATAGCTGCGTGTTGTCCCAAGGGCAATATAACTCGTCATGTGAGCATTAAAATGTTGAAGCTAGCTATCTTGTGTGAAAAGCCTTGGAATTGCCAATTCGTTTATGGTGAATCCCTAAGCTTTTGACTGTGTTTGTGCACTTTCCTTTTTGTTCTTTTCTTTGTATACATACATTTTGTGCTATTTTTTCTAAACCCAGTGTTGGGATATCCTTTTAGCTAAGGTAAGATTTTTCACGATGGTGAATCTCGACTCTGAATGCATACAATGTTTAGATAAAGGTCTTCCATTGCTATATGAATTTTACCATTTGATGCCCACATGATAAGTATAACTACAGATAGTAGCGCTTAACAGAATCAGAGTTGATGAGAACCGCGAACTCCTCCATTTCAGTCAAGAGTAAAGTGGTTCCTGAAAGAACCTTCTTTATGATGAAAGGCCCCTGATAGCTCGGGAAGAACTTTCCGCGAGCTTCGTCTTGGATAGAGAGGATCTTCTTCAGGACAAAGTCTCCTTCCTTGAATACTCGGGTCCTGAGTTTTTTGTTGAAAGATCAGGCAATCCTCTTTTGGTAGCACTGTGAGTGGTAGACCGCCGCTACCCTTTTCCCGTTCAACAGAGTTACTGATCATGGCAACTCTGGCAACATTTAGAATTATCTAGTATTCTAGTCTGACTCTCTAAAGATTCAGAGTGAAGGGATCTCAATCTCTGCTGGTAAAACCGTCTCGTTCCCGTATACCAAACAATAAGGGGTAGCTCCGTAGATGTCTAGTTCAGTAAGCCATGAGTATCCGTCATCTTCCGTATGATTTTCTTTATGTTCTTGTTGACTGCTTCCACTGCTCCATTCATCTGTGGGCAACTAGTAGTGGAGTTCTACTGCTTGATCTCGTAATCTGAACATATCGCTCTCATCAGTTTGTTATTCAGATTATTGGCATTGTCGGTGATGATTCTCAGGGGTTCCATACCGGCATAAGACGTGATTCCATATGAATTTGGCCACCATCCTCTTGGTGACACTAGCACAAGATGTTGCCTCGACCGACTTGGCGAATGAAATGATGACCGTTGGAGGCTTGCGGCGAGATAATGCCGATTACATCCATGCTAAGAACAGCCAAAGGGAGGTCATAACTCGGAGTTCCTTGGGTGGTGCCCATAGCACATTCCAATGAATAACTTGGAAAATGACACTTGAGTTTAATTAAATGTTTATCCCTTGGAAGGGTAAGTTTTGATTTTGTTATATATATAAGCCTAATCCTAGCATTCCACAATTTAGACATGTGGCGTACCAGACTCCCGGTCCCATTCCTCGTACTTGTACCGTACGATCCGCCTTCCAGGTAGCATTGCGGGCTGATATATCCATGGACTTTATCGATGGGCTACTTGGGCTACCCCTCTCCATGGAAAATATGTTATCTTGTTGTGGTGGGTAGATTCTTTAAAAATAGTCATTTCATGGCCTTAACCCACCCTTGTTCTATTTTCGATATCACTTATGTTTCACGAACACAATGTTTTGACTTCATGGAATGCTTCCATCTATACTGTCTGATAGGGATGTTGTGGTAATCAATATCCTTTGGCAGGACTTTTTTAGACTTCAAGGCACTACCCTTTGCTCAAGCTCACCATATTAGCCCCAACCAAATGGACAGAGTAAGGTTGTGAATAGGTTCTTAGAGGTGTATAAAAGGGGACTGTTACATGGTCTTGGGTAGAATTCAATCCCAAAAGCTAGTTATTGAAGTGAGGGTGCCCTCGCACTTACATATTTTATGTTACTTTGGTACCCAGGCGATGTGGGACACGAAGAAAAGCAAGGTCGTTTAGAAATCCAAAACATCATCATTAGTCATTACACAATGAGTTCACACAAAACCATAAAGAAGAAGAACAAGCAAATGAACAAAGATCACACATTCAATCCCAATGATGAACTACTTCTTAACGAAAACAACAGATGGTGTGAGCTGCACAATGCATGGGAATACATCTATATTGGTTACCATTGGAACAGTTTTTGTTCTTCACACCCCCTACTTACTCACATCCCCACTCCCCACGAATCTCACTCTCTCAGTTGCAGAAAAATAAAACAGAGTTTAGAAGCTGGGAAGTCTCACTACATTTGTGTATAATATTGATAGATAAGAACAAGTCCACCCTTGTGCCAAATCACAAAGCCAAAATTTGACATCAATAGGGGCAAAACCCACTCCACCCTTGTGCCAAAATCAATGTCAAATTTTGACAATGCCATTCATAGTGCAGCATCCAATTTGGCAGTGGCCAAACTTGCCACATTATTCGAGCCATTCAATTTGCATCAAACAATGAGATTAATATAATTCAGTCATCTCAATTTGAGATTGTACCAAAATGGCACCAAGCCGGTACAGCGACATTGCTACTCTTTGACACACCCACCAATGGGAGGACTTGCTCTACATAGAGAGATGACAGGACCAGAAAAGATGAAATGTACCTCAGAAAGCCTGGAAACCTTCAAAGTCTGATTGATCCTCGGAACAGAACCGAAGCCCAATCGATCTTCTGCGCCAAAAGGGACCCAGAATTGCCGGCCAACTCGAGATGCCCCGAAATTCGGGATCAACGACATTACACCGAGGATAAAGATCAAGTCCCTTTCCTACCTTGTTTCAGTGACTTTTGCCCCAATAAGCAATGATGATAAAAATGAAGAATTTCAAATGCCTGAAAGTCCGTCGGCGATCGTTCAGGGGATGACGGACCACCGCAGAGGCGACGAATTGCAGAAAAACAACATCGAAGGTTTCATTTAAGAGGCGGAGAGAATTTGAGTTAAGGGAGGCGGAGACATCAAAGCACACGGACGTGACGCTCTCGCTGTCCGCTCGTGGGATTTTTTTTTTTTTTGTTTATTTTTTGTTTTTTTGGACTTCTGGGATTTGACGGGGTATTTGGGGGCGCTAGATATCGGGTTGGGATGCTGGAATCAACCCTCAGAGGCTCAGAGCAAGGAACCAAAATAGAGGCTCAAATCTCTATTTTCATATTTGTTTAATCCAAATAAATCATTTAGAGACTTTCACTATTCCCATCCACTCCAATCACAAACCTCTATTTTTATCTCTAAAATTTCCCTCTAAAAAACTCCCTCCACAATTAGACCTACAATCCCTCCCAATTAAATCTCTATTTTCTTTGCGTAAAGGATCAAGCCATTTCTCTGCATCTTTTAGAATACGCCATACATGATCAAACTGAAACCTTTTCTTCTCCTCTGGATCTTGAGCAAACAGATCTTTGGCCTTTTCTAGCTACCAAAAAAAAAAAAAAAGTGAATCGACTGTTAGTATAAGCAGCCAACATTACTACACACAAAACAGGAAAAAAAAATGCAAAATCTTACAATATCTGTTTCGGATTTAGTGCTTGACTATGAATTAGAATGAACTAAAGGATATGGTTGACATTAAAAATTAACATCAGAAGATAACAAGGATAAAATGGGAATTTTAGAAACAAATAGAGATGAGCCCATAGCCTAGCCAAATTTTGCTCAAAATAGAACCAAAAAATTGAAAAAAAACATATTTTGGCAAGTCACTCAGGAGATGCAACACCCAATAGCCTAGCCAAATTGCTCAGCCAAAAAAAAGAAAAAAAAACCCATAATCGCCTTCCACCGGTGCGTGCAAAACACGCGCGAGAGTAGATCTTACTTGCCGGCACGCGCGAGAGTAGATCTTACTTGCCGGCACGCGCCACCTTTGACCGGCACTTGCTGTTAGAAAAAGCTTTTAAAATCTCTTAGAAATAATTTATTGTGTCTAATTATATTTGATTAATAAAATGGTGGTTATTGGATATAAATATTGTAACTCCCACACACATAATCATGGGATTTTATGCCCTATATTAGATGGTATTTATAGGGTTTTATATTATATAATTATTGGAGTATTAACTTTTTACCTATATATATGGCTGTTGGAAACCACAAGGAAGATAGAGTTTTTCACTTCACAAAATTATGAAGTATTGTTTGTGTGTTATTTTACAAGCTAAGTGATATAGTTTTGATCATACGGGCGATTCTTGATTCGTGTGGAAAGCTTTAGCTGCACACAAAGCTTCCGTGGATGATCGTTGTATCTTGGGAGTGGAATGACACACAACTCGGTGCAAGCGGGGACATATCTTCTCTTAGGAGAGCGCTTAACGCGTGCCTCGATCACAATAAGTTTTCCTATCTCTCTTACTTTATATTTGTAGTATAGTTATATTATTTGTTTGTTATGTCGTTATCTCCAAATATATAAGTTTACAGAAATTCTAAAGATTATTTCCAACAATCCTAAGAGAAGATATGATAGAATTTTCTGTAAAAAATTGGAGACCTTTTGGGTGCTGTGTTAACGTGACTTGGGCTAACACATACTTAATTTTTACTGCTATGAACATTAAATATTGGGCTAAAGCAAGAAATGATTTTCCACTTTTTCGTCGAAAAGAGAAGTTTTGGATATTCGGAAAAAGGAAAAAAAAACATTGTTGGTACAGAGAAGCCCTGATTTATTACAAACATAACCTAGGTCGGTAGTATTCCTACTTTGTTTTATTCATTCTTGGTATTTAGAAATTTGTAACTATTCATTTAAAGTCTTTATTTCTTAGGATGAATTATGTTGATTCTTTTGTCTAGGTAACGGATTTACACTAAAGTTCAATATGAATTCGGAGACTGTAGTGAATTCATTATGTCTTTTAATCGGCGGAAGTTACATATAATAATTAAAATGACCGAGAATGCATTCATTTAGTTATTTCTTTGTTGGACTCTTAAATATTATGTTGTTATATTTCACAATTTTTAGCTATTGGTATATGGACATTATATCGTTAATTGTCTTGTACAACATGTGAGAAATGTCTCGTTAGTCAGAATGGAAAAAAACTTGATATTGACCAGACTCGATGGGAAAATTGTGTATAACTGGTTTGGGGTGAGAGAGATGTGTGGGAAAAAAAAAAATTGGATTTAGTTGTTTGATGATCAAATACATTTTTGTTAAGCACATTATGTTCTAAATAAAATTTCTTGTTACTCCTTGGAAAAGAAAGGTTGTTATCTCAAATTGATACATGTGGGAAAAAGAGGTTAAGTTCAATATTCCTTTCAAGGAATCTAATTTCTCTTCAAAGTCGGTGGAAGAGAAAAACGTTTTTAAATTTCATAGTTGGTTTCTAAAAAGAAAAAGGAAAAGGAAAATGAAAGCTGTTTTCAGGCTGATCATGAGGAAAATAGATTCTTGAAATGTTGGTTTAACACTTGGAGCATTGAAGGTGTTTCATGAACATTTATGAGTTCATTTTTTTTTATTTGTATTTATAAGGAGGTTACAAAGTAATTGTTAATATTTTCTCTATATACTAATTACATTGAATTGAGAAGTTACAAACTTCATCCATGTGTTAAAAAAATAAAAAATAAAAAAACCTTCATTTTAAAAATTGTACCATGGGGATTCGACCTCATGATCTCACGCTTTTAAGCATTACCAACATCCACAGAGGCAATCAATTGTACAGTGGTCTTTAAACTTATTTTTGACAAAGGTTTAAAGAAATTTTTGAAATGTGGGGGTTCGAAAGGAAATAAATTAGGCTCCGATAATTTTTAATGGCATATACGAGTTATTTGACAAGACTCCTAGTAGTGAAAAGACTACTGGCCTTGTGATCGGAAAGGAGAAAAGAATCTCGAGAAGGAAACAAATGAAGTGGTATGACTAATCACACGAGGAGAACACATGACGGTTAGTAGATGCTTAGACTACTAGTCATGTGAAGGAAAAGATGTATAAGAACTCTGAAAGCGTGCATTTCTATTTATGAAATGGAAAAAAAAAATGGTTCCATGTGGGGGTCAAGATCACTGGCCAACATGAGGCAAGAAAACATTTTATAAGACTCGAAATGAAAGTGGGAAGTGCGATGTTGGTAAATAAAGACAGTGGTTCCTAGTAGATTATTGGGGCTACTGGCCACAATATGTAGTTCCTAGTAGAAGACTACTGGTCACTAAAATTAGTGATTCCTAGTAGAGGGCTACTGGCTACCGAGCACGGAAATTGTCAAATTCCTTGTAGACCAAGTTTATTTGATGGGTCTAAAATATATGTTGCTCCGATTCAAAAGAAAGGACCAAACTCATTTTATGAGTCCAGTATCTAAAAAAAAAAACATTGTTGCCTCGATTGATTTTGGAACATGTGGGTTCGATGTTGCCTCGATTTATATTGATCAAAGTACATGTACTAGATCCAAAGCATATATATTGCCTCGAATCAATGTGGCTTTCGGTGAGAGAATTTGATTGATTGTTTAGTTACCTCGAATCGATGTTGCTTGCGGTGAAATAATTAGATCATTTTATGGATCCAAAAATTTATGTGTTGCTTCGGTCGAAAACAAAAGGACTTGGTGGGGTCCTGAACATCAAATTTTTTGATGAGTCTCTCGGAAAAATGACATGCTAGAAAGGAAGTGTAATATGCTATATGCATAAAGGTTAGTGCGCAGGCTAATCGGATAAAACATCGAGGGGTTTGGGACTGAAGCCTATAAATTAGTCATCACAGTGGACACCCAACCTTTGTGATTGGAGATCCCATGAAGAAGGTTCAATGGGTAACAACGAAACTGTAGGTTGACTAGAAAGATCACGACATTTTTATGAGGGGTATCCCTAGTCCCATTCCTATGGTGATAGTGATCTTTTTTGTGACGCTTGAGGAAGAGTTTAACTCTGAATGGGTCTGAGGCAGGTATTCTGCGGGGTATTGGTCACAAATAACCCTGAAGGTCTCACCTAAGTGAGTGTGGTAGTGGGGTCACTACTGTGGGAGATTAGGCTACTCCCTAAAGACACTCATGATACAGGATACGTGCGCATGACCGTAACGCGCAAACCCGACTAGAATCAAAATGAATTGCCCGTACTGTGTGTGGGGTAAGCAGAAGTTTGGCTCAAGGACCCAGTTCAAGACATTTAGTTCACTGTGGCGCCTTCAAACGGAACTTACTTTCACTAAGTGTAGGTTCAAACCCGGAAGGTACCTACACCCATTGCGCAGTAAAAATGCTCGCGTATTATATATATTGCTTTTATATTTCAGAAAGATTTTAAAATCTTGTGGGGGATTGTTAGAAAAAGCTTTTAAAATCTCTTAGAAATAATTTATTGTGTCTAATTATATTTGATTAATAAAATGGTGGTTATTGGATATAAATATTGTAACTCCCACACATATAATCATGGGATTTTATGCCCTATATTATGATAGAAAAAGCTTTTAAAAATCTAATTAAAATAATTTATTGTGTCTAATTATATTTGCTAAATAAATTGGTGGTTATTGGTATTAATATTAGTAACTCCCAAATATTATATTGTGTATTAAGAGCATATTATATGCAATGGTTAATTGCATATGAGATTTGTTATTCTATATAAGGTGGCTAGTCCACAAGATGAAAGAGACGATTCTTGACGAAAATATCTTATCAAACCTATGAGTTATATGTAATTCATATATATCGAGATTTGTTGAGCTATAGATTATATTGTTTTGAGCATACGGGCGGTTCTTGATTCGTGTGGAAAGCTTTAGCTGCACACAAAGCTTCCGTGGATGATCGTTGTATCTTGGGAGTGGAATGTCACACAACTCGGTGCAAGCGGGGACATATCTTCTCTTAGGAGAGCGCTTTATGCGTGCCTCGATCAATATAAGTGTTTCTAATCTCTCTTATTTTATATTTGTAGTATCGTCATATTATTTGTTTGTTGTGTCGTTATCTCCAATTATATAAGTTTACAGAAATTCAAAAGAATATTTTCAACAATCTAAGAGAAGATATGTTTAGGAATTTCTGTGAACAATTGCAGATCAGTTTCTTGGCTTGGAGTGGTCGATTGAATAGTCTAAATAGATCGGCTCAGTTCATACGGAAAATAAAAGACTTCCTATACGGAAAATACTAATATCATGAGGCAAGTATTTGTCTTGACTAAACAAGTCATATAGGTACGTGCGTAATTTAACCAATTGATGTTGAGACTACGGGTCTTTCATGGAGTTCACTCCTTTATATTTTTTCTTATAGTGCTCTACCTTTATTCCCAATTTCAATCAATAAACATTTTTTTTTTTTTTGGGAAATTTTTACTAAAATAAAAAACAAAACTGTGCATGTGTGTTTATAAGGCAGTGAGCTTTTAGCATTAGATGTAATTGTGACTCTCGGTCTAACATTTTCTCTGTACAGTAAAGGGTAAAGTTATGGGCTTAAATGATTTTGAATGCTTGAGATTGTGAAAGATTTTGCCTTATTGCTAATGGAATTACTGTCTCTATTTGTCAATTGAATTGTTCTCAATTTGGTTAATCTACTGTCTCAATTGGAGACTTTATTTCGTAGATGTGCCTTAACCCATGTGTTAGTCAGTGTCGGCATTTGTTTGGAATACCGATTAGAACCCATGACATAGACAGAGATCATTTGGAACCGGCTATTCGTGGATTTATCTCATGTTTCCACTTTACGTAGCTCTTATAAAACATGTTATTGGAGTTTCGGATCAGTTAGGTTACGTAGCTCTTATAAAACATGTTATTGGAGTTTCGGATCAGTTAGGTTACCTATATATATGGCTGTTGGAAACCACAAGGAAGATAGAGTTTTTCACTTCACAAAATTATGAAGTATTGTTTGTGTGTTATTTTACAAGCTAAGTGATATAGTTTTGAGCATACGGGCGATTCTTGATTCGTGTGGAAAGCTTTAGCTGCACACAAAGCTTCCGTGGATGATCGTTGTATCTTGGGAGTGGAATGTCACACAACTCGGTGCAAGCGGGGACATATCTTATCTTAGGAGAGCGCTTAACGCGTGCCTCGATCACAATAAGTTTTCCTATCTCTCTTACTTTATATTTGTAGTATAGCTATATTATTTGTTTGTTATGTCGTTATCTCCAAATATATAAGTTTACAGAAATTCTAAAGATTATTTCCAACACTTGCGACGTCACCGGAGCTCCGTCGGCGACAGATCTTGCACTAATCGAGTCGTCTCGACGAGAGCTACATTGTGGGTGTCTCAAAATTATTTTAGCGTGATTATTCCGACGAACCATTTTTTCCGGCGAGCGACGGAGCCGGAGGGGGGGAATCTTGCCTGCTGTGGCGAGGTACTATAGCAACAACTATTTTGCCGAGGTTGCTGGGTGCCGTTTTCGGGGAGACTCTCGCCATTTTGGTCTCGCCGGAGCTCTTGGCGAGACCGCTGGAGATGGTCTGAAATCACCCTGGAAATCGGCGAGGCAATTACCACTCAATCCAATTTTGAGAAAATAATTTCCACTAGGTCAAATTGGGTTCTTCTTTTTTTTTTTTTTTTTAGTTCAAAGTGCTTAAATTAAAAAATGCTTAAATCCTAAATCCAAAGTGCCTAAATTTTCAGACCGTATGAAAGTGCCTAAATCCCTAAACCATATGAAAATTCCTAAACCCCCATAATCATATTAAAGTGCTTAAACTTCTAAAACTCTATGAAACAGTATGATATCATAAGGGCCTAAACTCCCCAAAAGAGTTGACCTAGAAATAATGCACGTGGTTTTTTCAGTTTTCCAAAAAATAAATAAAACTTGACCTAGTGGTAATTAAGTTTCAACCCTTGACCTAGCGGGAATTAAGTTCCAAAAAACCCTATCTCTTATGTTCATAGGACTCAAAACGACGTAGTTTTTAGTGATTTTTTTTGTTATCCCTTTTAGCGCACAAAACAACTTCGTTTTGAGTGATTTTTAGGGTGATTTCTAGGGGCTGATCTCCAACAGATCGGGGGTGCTGGAGATTAGCAAATTCAGGGGTGCTGGAGATTAGCCTCATCAAAATTTAAACTTTTTAAATATTTTAATCATGATTTTTTTACTTTTTAAATTTTTCTTGTCTAGATGAACTGAGATTCATAAAAATTGACACAAAACAAAAAAAAATATGAAAATTTTAATTTTTTTTAAAAGAAACAAAATAACAACTCTGCCAAATTATTAAGCCTAAACACACCTAATATTCATCAAAAATATTATAACCATTAACTTCTCTTTCATTAACTTCTGTTTCCTTGATATTTTTAGGAACTTTTTAGACAAGGGTTTCCTACTGTGCACTAGGTGTATGGCACCGTGCCGTTCACTAGGTGCACGGCAGGATCTCAATCCAAACTTTTCATACCCCACTGGCCCTCAACAATAATGCTACATACACACCCAGCTGCTCACACCCTCCCACACCTTGCCTACATGTCACGTGGGCCCCGCCCCATTTCACCTTGAAAAAAAAAAACGAAAAAACGAAAATTTTGAAATCGACGACAAAGCTGAGAAAATTTTGCTCTCCGAGAGAGAGAGAGAGAGAGAGAGAGAGAGAGAGAGAAGAGAGGAAGACGATTTCGACGACCTTGACTGCGGTCGACCACCAGCAACTCCACCACGACGACGGCCAATCGAAGAAGACGTACGACTCCACCACGACGACGACGAATCTCCACCAGCGACTCCACCATGATGGCGGCAAATCAAAGAAGACATATGGCAAACTGATGCCATACCAAGGTCTCTCTCTCGCATGTGCGCGCTGTGTGTGTGTGTGTGTGCGTGTGTGTGTGTGTGTGTCAATTATGAAACTCTAGTTTTTTCAAATTCCATAACCGTGAGTATGAAGAGAAGAGCACCCAGCCACCACTGCCATTGGTGATTTTGATTTGTACTGTATAATAAATTTTCTCATAGTCTGTAAGCAATGTGCGTATTTATGTTGGTATAATTAATTTTTTTGTGTGATTTTCGAAAACCCTAATTTTTTGAAATCCATAATCGGGTTTGTAATCAGGGTTCCAGATTGTTACTCCCTCTGTCCCTTTTAAAATGTAGACATTTCCATTTTGGGTTGTCCCTAAATAAGTGTGTGGTTTTAAAAGTTAATGGATAAAAGTTTGTAAAATTATAATTTCGCCCTTTTGAAAAGTTAGTGGGTAAAGAGTTGAAAGTGGAGGATAAGTTTGGAAAGTAGAGGTAAAAGTTGATGTGAAAAGTTTAAAATGGAGGAAAAAGTTGATGTGAAAGGTGTAATGATGATGTTTCTTTAATAATATGGATTTACGAAGTAACACATTTAAAAAGGGACGGAGGGAGTAATTTTTTCAACTAGCAGGATAGGTGAATTGTGTTTCCAGTGTGTATTCTTTCGTGCTCAAATTTTGTTTACTTGTGATGCTTTACGTGTAGCTTGTAAAGAAGAGAAAAGTGTGTGCATCCGTTTTGATCTATTCCATGTGTGTAGCCAAGTACCTAACCAACTAGCTTGATTTATCAAATTCCCTTGTGATCCAACTGAGATAAATTTTCTTATAGTTGTTGTGGGTGCACATGTTTTAAAGTTTTCAATGTGATCCTCAATTTGATTCCAATTACTAGAAATGAAAGCGACTTTTGAGACAATTTCTGATCGTTGTAAGTTGTAACAATCTCGAGATCCCTCTATTTCTACTTCGGATAATGGCGTTACTCATTTAGGTTTGTCCACTTTTTCTAGTTTCAACTTACTAGTTACTTAATTTCTGTGTCTCAGAGTGGCATTCTCTCTACAAAAATTTAACTACTGCTTTTTGTGTATAGCTGACATGGCTT
Organism: Vaccinium myrtillus; assembly: GCA_016920895.1. Classification (NCBI taxonomy): domain Eukaryota; kingdom Viridiplantae; phylum Streptophyta; class Magnoliopsida; order Ericales; family Ericaceae; genus Vaccinium; species Vaccinium myrtillus. The sequence goes on from CM029279.1 coordinate 10,483,805, forward strand.
CCACTTCTTCAAACGCCACATTTGGATGGCCTACAAAAGTCTGTGCTTGCGGAGCTGGTCCGTGCATCCCCACCAAGGCTGGCCCTAATGCTAAAAACCCTGGCCAATACTACTATAAATGCCGCGTTGGCCCTGTAAGCCTCTCCACACAACTATTACTTGTTCCAACAATTTTTGGTTATCCTTTTTCCATCTACATCTCATTATGTAGTAAAATCTTAGTTGTTTGTTGTGACTAGCCTTGCAAGCATTGGATGGTTGGTGCGATAACAACATTCAAAAGGTCTCACATTCGGCAGAACATAGGACCCGCCAGTTCACCGGACCATTCCCTCATTTCAACGTCGACCTCAACAACAACTTAAGGGAACTCATCTTAGCCATACAGAATGCAGTCCGTATTCTAGTTATCCATTCCATTATTGGGATTTTAATTTGTGTATTCCTAGTTATCCACCTTGTGTGTAGGTAATTTGTCATGTCCAATGTAATATGGTGAGGTACTGGAAAACAGTTAATTTCAAGTTTGTTTTGGACAATGGTTATTTAATGATTGAGAAGGCTATGAGAAAGATTGAAGTCTGTTTTGTAGCAATCTGTATTGGTGCTTTGGTTATTGGATGATATTAAGTCAAGTTTTGTTCAATAGTCATATGGTTATTAGTAGCAAGGAAAATTTTGATTGCAAATATGGAAGAAGCACTAATGCTATACTTTGATGATACTTTTGTTGGTTATTCTATCGCGTAGTTTATGTTGTGGCTTACCAATTGATTGCGTGATGAGACGCTAAGACGTAGGGTATGCAAGAAAATAGGGAAAATGTTACCCAAATTTTTTAAGAACTAGCACTTAAACACAATTGCAGAACCCAAAACCCAAAAATCTGCACTTTTACATGCAGTTGCAGCAAGCAAAACATGATTTTCTGCACTTTTACAGGAGTTTCAACGACCGAAACTCAATTTTTTGCACTTGTAGAGCAGTTTCAGCAAGCAAACCTCAATTTTTTTGCACTTTTATAGCAGTTTCTGAAACTCAATTTTCTGCACTTCTAGAGTAGTTTCAACAAGCATAACTCAGTTTTTCTGCACTTTTACAGCAGTTTCAGCATCCAAAATCTACGCTTTGTTCGGTTGCCTACTTCAACCGGTTTTTGAAATCATTTTTTGAGTTTGTTATTCGGTACAGTTTTGCAGAGGAAGAGAGATGCATTTTCGGTTTGAAAGTGCGGGGCCCACTGGCCCAGTTTTGCACAGAGAGGATAGAGAGAGAGTGAGATGCAGAGTGGGTTTGACAGTGAGGGGCCCACTGGCCCAGTTTTGCACAGAGAGAGAAGAGGAAAAGTGGGGGGCCCACGGTAGGGTTTTGCCGGTCAAAAAGAGGAGGAAAAGTCAGGAGGAACACAACAGCGTTTTTTAAAAGTGGGGGGCCCACTGGTTGAGTTTTCCAAAAGTGTTTCAGGGCTTATTTTTGAAAAGCTTCCAAAAGTCTATCCGAACAAGGCCCTAGTTTTCTGCACTTTTACATGCAATTTTAGCAACCAGAAATCAGATTTTTTGCAATTTTACACTCATTTTCGACACCCAAAATGAGTTTTTCTGCACTTTTACCTGCAGTTTCAGAAAGAACTCAAGTCCATTAACATGAAACCTGGCTTTACACCTCTAGTAAAAAGAATCACCCACTAAGACTAACCTCAATGCAAGAACCAGATAAATGAAAAGTTTTAACATTAGAAATCCTGTGAAGGAGTCTTCTAATACAAGCAGATATCACAAGTCTGCTAATACAAATCAAATCAAAGCCAAAGACTTCATTCATAGAAAAAAAATAGGTGCCAACAATTAACATTCCAATAACAGATACGACACGACACGATACGATACGGACATCATACGGACTCGACACGATAAACTAGATTTAAAAAAGCAAAGAACACAAGGCCATTAACATTCCATTGTCTTGCCTAATTCATTAAAAAAAAAAAAATTAGACAGTCCACATCCCAAGTACCAATTCTTCTACTCTTCGGCATTATTCATTCCATTCATCATTTGTAAAAAACTTTGTTGAACACCTTGCAAATCCTGCCATTGATTACCCGTAAAACTTGATTGTGGTCCTCCCCAACCTTGTGTTTGACGTACATCTTCCAAAACCCTTGCTTGTGGCCCTCCTTTTATTGTACTCTGTGTGCTTGCTTGTGGCCCTCCTCTCAATGACACACACTTCTGAAATTGCTTTTCTCCTTCTCCAATTGTAATCAACTCTTGCATTTCATATAATGTCACAACATCATCTACTTTAGTTTCACCTATAGAACATTCCATTTTCCCAACAAATTTCTCATGAAACTCTCTAACCTTGGCAAGAGTGTAGACGCTTTGAAATTGCTTCTCCAACCCATCGTTAGTTATGCAAGTAATGAAAGAGTGTCAACTATTGTGATCTTCTTGCTTTTCACTTTTCGCCTTTTTTGTCAATGCATTTTCATATTGCTCAATAAATTGTTTCAAGGTCGTCGTAGAAGTAATGTAACTATCAAAATATGCATTCATACTCTCGCTTCTTTGGGTGGATGACATTCCCGTCCAAAACACATCTTTCACAAAAGCAGGCACCCACAATTCCTTCTCTAAATACCAGCCATGTAACCATGTGTTACTCTGAAGCTCGTACTTTTTGATGAACGAATCCCAAGCAATCTCATATTCTTCTATTGTCAGTAAATCATAAACTGCTTGGCGAAAACGGTAAGCAATTTTTTCATAAGCTTTGTACCCACTCAACTTTTCCGGCACCCTTTTCATAATATGCCATATGCACCACCGATGTCGGGTATTGGGGAATATATTTTCTATAGCATTCTTCATAGCCGCGCATTAAGGTGAGCCGGACATTCCACTTTCGATTGTGGACGTGGCTTGGCAGGTTGCTTCCTCTAGGCCTTGCCTTTCCACCTTTGGTGCATTCAAGAATTACATGTCTCAAGATTCCATCTTTTCGCTTTCTCTGTAGTGTTCGAATAGTGAAAATGAAACAATCACGGATTAAACTTCTTAAGACTTTTCTTAACCTTATTTCCCCACAAGTTCTACTGCCTCACTGCTCGGCCTCCATCTCACTCTTTGATTGGTCTCTTTAAGACTCTTAGGCTGTGTTTGGTTCGATAGAATGAGCGTTAAATGAGAGGGTCATTCCAATGGAATCACTATTCACATACATAAAGGAATGATTATGCCATAAAGAAGAAAACTAAGAAATTACTATCATTTTATGTCACCGTATCGTTCTAAATATAAATGTCACATCCAAAATTCTATTCACTTTAGTTCATGGGTTCCCCCACCATTGGTGTTCTCAGCAAAGCTACCTCCCACCAACTTCCATTGGTGACTGGCTAGAGAAAGGAAGGAGCATGATCTCCAGTAGATTGATGGGCTCTGGTACTTGATAAACCCATTGAAGAGCACGACCATCTAGTGACTATTCTTGAGAAGCCAATAATGTCGCGTGACTCACTTCCTACTACTTACCTCAGAGTCTGGATATCAAAGCCATATAATAAGAATCAGAGAAAATGGAAGATGGAGGTTTTACCTGAGAATTGTTAGATCTTTGAGTAGATTCAAATCGAATGGAGCAGACTTGAAATCTTTGAGCAGATCCTCTCATCTTTGATCTTCTCTCTCTCTGTAACCAGATGAAGAACCGCAGAAATAATCGTCTACTCCTCTTCCTCTGTTCTCTCTCTCTCACTTTTCAAATCTGGAGAGCAAATGAAACCCGCGAAAATGGAGAGTAAACCTAGCTTTGTAGTCGATTTCAAAAATTTTAGTTTTTTTTTCAGGGTAAAGTGGGCGGGACCCACGTGCCACGTAGGCAGGGTGTGGGAGGGTGTGAGAAAAGAATTTGGGGGAGTAGGTGTTGTGCGGCAAAACTGCGTTGTTTTGCTCATTTTCTTAGTACATCCAAGGACCCTGTTTGGAGAGTTAATTTTGGGGTTCAATTTTAGGCGATTTAGGCTCTTTGGGTAGGGTATAGTGAGTTTAGGCACTTGGATTTAGACACTTCGTGTTTAGACGCTTTGAGTTTAGGGTTTAGACACTTTGGGTTTAGGTACTTTATAGTGGTTTTTTCTTCCTCCAAACAAGACCCTTGGAAGCTTTAGAGGTGTGCACAAAAATCAAGCAAAATAACGTAATTTTACCGCATAACTCGGCGCACAACACCTACTGCATAAACACTCCACCCCGGATCCGTGAGCAAATGTGTATGTAGCATTATTGGGCCCTAAATATTCATCCACTTCCTTTCATTGGCCAGCAACTTTTTTCCGCTTACACTACCAGTAATACTTGTGGTTGCTCTGCCACGCGAGGCAGAGATCACTTCGGAATTCAAGCTATCGCTCTGATTTTTTTAAAGTGGATGATCGAGAACATCCCAATGGACGGGGTAACCAGCTACACTCTCCTTCCTGCTAAAACCCACTTCAAACCGCCTCTAACTCTCCTCCATCTTCACTCTTTCCCCACAAACTCTTCCCCCGACCACCACCCCATCTTCAAAACCAAAGCATCATCATCAACAACCCAAAAACGCATCAACTACCATGAGAACAACAACAAGAAGAAACAGTACAAGTTTCCACCCAGAAGAGAAAACAAGGCCACATTCAAGGAATCATATGCATTCCCATCGTCCCTACCACTCCACGCAAAAAACCCAACTGCCATATACAAAGACATTCAAAGATTTGCCGAGGAAAACAATCTGAACGCGGCCCTGTCAATCTTGAAATACTTGGATAGTAAAGGTGTGCCAGTTAACGCCACCACATTCTCTTCCCTCATCGCCGCTTGTGTCCGTACCAAGTCTTTAACTAACGGTAGAATAATCCACACGTATATAAGGATAAATGGGCTTGAAAAGAATGAGTTCTTATGCACCAAGTTAGTTAGTATGTATACATCTTGTGGTTCGTTCGAAGACGCAAACCGGGTGTTCGATGAAATGCCTAGCTCAACCGTGTACCCATGGAACGCATTGCTTAGAGGAAATGTGGTTAATGGTAAAAGGCAATATGGTGAGGTACTGCATACGTTTTCGAAGATGCGAGAGTTGGGTATTGAGTTTAATGTGTATAGTTTTTCTTGTTTGATGAAGAGCTTCGCGGGTGCTTCCGCATTTGGGCAAGGTTTAAGGACACATGCTCTTTTGATAAAGAATGGGTTATTGGGAAGTTTCATCCTTCAGACGTGTTTAATTGATTTGTACTTTAAGTGTGGGAAGATCAAGCTTGCGCGGCGCATGTTTGATGAGATTGTTGAGAGGGATATTGTTGTGTGGGGGACAATGATTGCGGGTTTCGCTCATAATAGGCTGCAAAGGGAAGCAATAGAATATGTGAGGTGGATGTGTCTGGAAGGGTTGAATCCGAATTCGGTAATACTGACTACAATTCTTCCCGTGATTGGGGAAGTGGGGGTTCGGGAACTTGGCCGGGAAGTTCATGCTTACGTTCTCAAGACAAAGAGTTATTCAAAGCAGTTGTTTATTCAGTCTTCTTTGATTGATATGTACTGCAAGTGCGGGGACATGATTTCGGGAAGAAAGGTTTTCTATGGCTCAATGGAGAGGAATGCTGTTTCTTGGACAGCATTGATGGCCGGTTACGCATCAAATGGGAGGCTTGAACAGGCTTTGAGGTCCATTGTCTGGATGCAGCAAGAAGGATTCAAGCCTGATATTGTCACATTTGCAACTGTACTTCCTGTTTGTGCAAAATTGAAGGCTTTGAGGCAAGGAAAGGAGATTCATAATTTTGTTTTGAAGAATGGTTTTCTCCCCTACGTATCCGTGGTTACTTCCCTAATGATGATGTACTCAAAATGCGGTGTCTTGGAATATTCTTCTAGACTATTTGAAGGCATGGAGAAGAAAAATGTGATTGCCTGGACGGCTATGATTGATTCCCATGCAGAAAGTGGGTGCCCACAAGAAGCTCTCAATGTGTTTCGGTCTATGCAGTTGTCAAAGCATCGCCCTGACTCTATTGCAATAGCGAGGATTTTGAGTGTTTGTGGGCAACTAAGAATGTTGAAACTAGGGAAGGAGATTCATGGACAGGTCTTGAAGAAAGATTTAGGCCCAATCCCATTTGTGTCTTCCGAAATTGTGAAGATGTATGGTGTTTGTGGAGCAAATGACAAAGCAAAATTGTTTTTTGATGCAATCCCTGCCAAGGGAGTAATGACATGGACAGCCCTTATAGAGGCTTACGGATATAACGACCGTTACCAAGATGCAATGAGTGTTTTTAAAGCGATGAGGTCCGGTGGTTTCTCTCCAAATCATCATACTTTCAAAGCACTTCTATGTATTTGTGATAGAGCTGGATTTGCAGATGAAGCTTGCCACATCTTCAAGTTAATGACTCAAAGATATAATGTTAAACCATCGGAAGATCATTACTCAAGCATCATCGGACTGCTCAACCGTCTAGGTCGCATGGAGGAAGCTCAAAGATATATTCAATTAAGATCATCAATGACTTCATGAAAACGAGAAAGGGGATCTGGTCATTGTGTGTTAGACTCGAGTACTCAGGAATGCCTCTACTGATTTATAGGTATGTTCAAAGATTATGTATCATAAGCCATTCTTCTGTGAAGGATCTTCTCTTTATAACAAAAAAATAGGATGCTTCAGTTTCAGGGACCTATCCTATCTACCGTGTAAATTTTTCCTCCCCCGGTTTTAAGTTATATTTTTTCCAGGTTCAACCATGCTTTTTTCCCCTTTTAACTTGTAATAAAACCCGACATTTTTCTTGTAATATTTTTCCATGAAAAAAGCTATGAAAGACTGGAGAAGATGACATAATGCGTGCATATTCATTTTCAGCCCAATTCTAAAGTGGGGAAAGAACAGAGAAATCGAAAGAACAAATTTTACCTCCTCTATTACTATCAATTTCGTTTTACCTTTTCCTTTCACTCATTCTGAAAGTGCATGCGCATCTCTGACCGGATCCTCGCATTTCAATGTTGTCGATGCCTATCTATCTATTTTCTCAACACCGGTGTTTTCGATGGAGGCAAACCTCGTCGTATTTGTATTCTTGTATTTGGATTCAATAGGTTAGTTTATGCTTTCACTGCTGAATATGTGATCTGTAACTTTGTTATCATAATAACTTTCTTAGCATCTCCTAAACAAAAATTGCATTGGATTAGCCTCTGGACGCGCCATATGCAAGTTAACAATAACAACACCTTTGGATGTGGGATTTTCATGAGAAAAGAAAAGAAATGGAGAGGAAGGCATTCTCTCCTATGTTTGGATGCCCAAAATGGTGAAAGAGGGTGGGAGAGGGTGAGAATCAAAAGTCAAAAACCCCTCCAGGAGCCATTTTTGTTTGAGGCCTGGTAGGGAATAGGAAAAGAAACCAGAAAACAACCCATAAATGCATCCGACGGATGTGTACCGAATGAATCTCATACGTCGGATGCACTTTATGGGTTGTTTTCTGGGTTTCCTTTCCTGTTTCCAACTATCTCTCTTCTTGTTTCTCACTAAAAAGTGGTGAAATTTGGTGAGAAGAGAAAGGGGAAAAAGGTTATTACTTTTTAGGTTGCCAATTTTACCCCTCATAGTCTAACAAAAAGACATAATTGTCTTGGGCATAACAAAACATATAATTTGTTCATCTCCAATTTTTCACATTTCCATCCCCTCTCATTTCACTTCCCTCCAATTTGTTTCTCTCCACTACTTCTGCGTACTGATCTATTTTTTCCCCCCCTCCATTTTTCCTCCGGCCCTTTTTTCCTCCATTAAAAGGCCATCTTTAGTAAAACAATCACATGACTCTTTCTTTTCTTTTCCTTCATGATGTCTATCCAAATGAGATTGGTATGAAAAGGTGAGAAATTACTCTCTTTAATTTAGTCTATCCAAACAAGATGATGAGAAAACATAATCCTTTCTTTTCTTTTCTCATTAGTAAGTGAAAGCACAACCCATTATTTTCTTTTCTCACCATAGTAGCCAAAGGGGCTAAGTGTTTGAGGACAAGGGGTCCCTGCTGTGCACTAAGTGCATGCCACCGTGCCATGCACCCCATCCGGCCATCCCTTTACAAAAATGCACAGCTCGGATTAAATCCAAGCAATGACTCTCACATGGGGTTGGATTTGATCCAAACAGTACATTTTCGCAACGGACAAACGGATGGGTGCACAGCACGGTGCCACACACCTAGTGCACAGCAAGCTCCCCAAATCCAAGTGCTCGAAATTGCGGGTTGTTCACTTTACAATATCTACATAGACAAGTTAGATTAGAGTTGAGATGTATCAAATGTCCTTAGCATATGCCATACTGAAGCAAGATAAACTGAAACCTTCAAATGATCAGAAATCAACTCATTCATTCCAAATTACGTCCCTCTAAACTTAGTATATCAAATACAGTAGGTCGGTTCATTTATTTGAACCATGTAAACTACAAAATCAAACACAGACAAGCATTCACTCATTCCCACGAACTTAAGAGCAAAATGCTCGTTCTCTTTGTATGATCTCTCCAAATATTAGCTTGTGCAATTTTTGTATTGTCAAACCTGCCCATATCTTGGCCGCTACGGCCTTGTGAAACTTGAGGAAACATTTTATTCGATATGTTTTGATGCATTTCCTGAAAAAAGCAGCAGCAAACAATTGTTTCTACCTTTTTCTTGAGATTACCTTATTTCGCATAAAATTCATCACAATGAATTAGTATTCAGTAATTCTAATCACGTCGTATACAAATTCGGTGACTATGTTTTGAATACCATATGAGTCCGCAAAAATATATAGCTAGAGACTCTATGCTGTAACAAAGTAGGAAGTAACAAATGCAGTCACCATAGTAGCATTGATCAGAAATATGTGTCCCAAAGAGAATAGTCAAGTACTTCATCCCACTCACCCGTCTCAAAATTACTAGAAGAAACGGCACGGTCTTCCAGCATTAGCGTGCCCAGCTCCATCCACGTCATTGGCGAATCCAATGGGGACTCGTTAATGGCCTGGATTTGGCTCGGGGAGAGTCCAATAGTGATAGGAGCTGGATTAGAGCTCGAGCTACTTGGCTCGGGCTCTTTGGGGAGATTTTTGAAGAGTTGAGCGGCCTCCTGAGCAGCCGAGCATATGTCCTCTCTCGCGGAGCTTACTGGACGAGGAAGGTTGTGAGCCAGTTCCGGGAAGTTTAGTCGCGCCCCGTGACCCCGAAGGTGCAATGCGGCTACGTCGTACGCTGCTGCTGCCATTTCGGGAGTCTCAAAACTTCCTAGCCAAATCCGAGATTTTTTTCCAGGCTCCCGTATCTCCGACACCCATTTCCCCCATTTTCGCTGACGGACGCCCTTGTAATTCAAACTTCCACCCCCACCATTGTTACCTGACTCTTCCATATAGGTATTTTTATGTATGCAGGTTTGTGAAAAAGGGAGGCAAAGACTCTGGGAGGTGGTCAAAGCTCCACCACCCATGCATGTCTATATATAGTTCCAGGTAGCCTAATACCCCATGTGCGTTTAACTGTTTCTATCATAACGATATATTGTTCGGTCCTTAAGATGAAAGATTTAAAAATAATGTATTTTTTTTTGTCAAAAAAACAAAAAATTTGCTCCATAAATTTTAGCTTAAACTCTTTGCACGAATAGTTTGTAAAAAATCGGAAACGTCCAAAACACTTTTGGACGGTTGAGATGGACTAATGTACCCATAACAGTCATTCTAAAGGCACACCCATTCGGTCACATACCAACCACATCCACTCGTGTGGGACCGACTTCGAGATCCAACACGAATAATCGGAGCCGTTCAATTTGTTTGAAATATGTTTTTAAGGGATTCTGAAAAAAATCAGCTCAATCAGATATCGGAAAAGGCTTGATAAGTTTGTTAAAGTTTTGGTCCGTTCGATTCAAGAATTGAAACTTTAATGAATCAATCGAGCTTTTACGAGTATCCAGTTGAGCTGGGTTTTTTCAGGGACCCTTAGAAAAATATTCTAAACAAATTGAACGGCTCCGATCACTCGTGTGGAATCTCAAAGTAAGCCCCACATGAATGACTGTGGTTGGTATGTGGTTGAGAGTATATGCCCCTAGACTTTTTGGGTTGGTCTTCCTTTTAAATTCTTATTCTATAGACTAGTAAGTCATTAAAAAAGCATGAATATGACAAATGAAGGGAGGTTCCAAGGGGTTTCGAATGTGAGATGGTGGGGCCAAAACAAATCAACTTTTTGGAATTTGGATAGACTGATTTTGGGGCGGTGGAGGGCTTGTCTGTGTTGTCCAGCTTTCAGTACTTGAGCAGGGGGGCTTGACTAATGAGAGTTCACCAACTATAGATTTTGTTGACCTTTTTGTTTTAAGGTTGTACGACTTGGTCTTACGTTTTCAAATCAAATCATGGCTATGAACAAGTGTACGTTGCACTTTTAATAACTATATAAGCTAGGGTGATGGGGTGGGTGGGTGGGGTTTTCCCCTGTTTACGAACGCGGTTTGGGTTTTGATTGATGCATTACAACAAAATCCACCGGAGCTGTAATCAAGTTTGGTATGAGCTTTCCCACGAACATACCGTTTAGAATCCGCTCAAATCTTTTGTATCGAAAAAGTTTCTTTACCTCTGTTTCCGTGCATTTTTAGTCGCTGGATTACACATAATGTTATCTTTTATCTTCACCTGAAGATAATATTGTACAATCCAGGGGACTAAAATGTATGGGAACAAAGGTATATAGATTTTTGGTATGTGTGACCTGAGCTGATTTCAAACGTACCTTTCAAACATATCACCCAATAATGTGATGTCCTACAATATATTTTAACAATCTGAGCCGTTCAATTTATAGCTCCAAATGGGTAAATTATCCATGGAAAAAATCAGATTGATCGGATATGAGTAAACGCTTGATTCAAATCAAGGAAAAATGTGAATTTTGATATTGCTACCTATGTCCGACCAATTTTAATTTTTTGCATGAATAATGTTTATGTCGAGATCTACGAAATTTACGGTTTAGATTTTTTAAATATGTTGCAGAACTCACTCTATTATGTAGTGTGTTTGAAATATGTATAAGTAGAATCCCTTTTGTGTCATTATACGCATTTTCTATTTCCTTCGATAGAATTTGGCTTTTGCAACTAACAGAAGAATAAGGTTGAGTTTCCACTATGGTATTTCGGATAATTTTCTCACTTTTGACGATTTTTTTCTATATTTTTACACAAATCATTCTCATCACATATATCACAAAATAACCATTTAGCAAAAAGTTTTATTACAGGAAAAGGCGATGGAAACTTAGCTAGAGGTGTCAAACGGGTCGGGTTGGCACAAGCACGACACGACCCGTCACGTTTAAATGTGGCATGACACGACACGAGCACGGTTTTAGAAAGGCACGGCACGAAACTGGGTCAGGCACGACATGGTCTAGACAGGCACGACACAGAGGTGGGCTAGATGCAGCACGACATGGCACGGGGCACGGCTCAGGGCACGACACAACAAATACTAATTTTTAATGTACCAAAAAAGTTAATTTTTCATGATGGATTTTCTAATGATATGTTATACACTTTTTAATAAGTCAATATAAATATTTTGCGAATCTCAAGTACACCGAAACTCGGCAAGATTATACAAAAAAAATTAAAATTATATGTTATATAGCATTTAATACGTCAATATAGCTATAGTTATTAGATATACAAAAAAAATTCGACGAAAGTTGGCTAGATTATACAAAAAGTTTCAACGAAACTCGGAGATGTGCCGGCACGGGCACGACACGATTACAAAATAGCACGACACGACGCGGCACGATTAAGTAACACTACTAGAAAAATAGATAAAGATCACGGTTATTTAGTGTGATCTTTCACTTTTAATCTCACTTGCAAAACCGTGGTCTATAAAGGTGTAACCAAAAGTCCTGTTTTTTCAGTCACGATTTTTAACCGTGACAAAAGGCCCCTAAAAATTGAGATCAATTCTATAAAAGTGTGACCATAAGATATATAAGATCTTAGTTTTCAAAAAAACTGTGATCTTTGTGTAGGATACAATCTCAATCTTTAGTAAAACCCTAACCTGTTAATGGTATTTTAGGTCTCGGTTTATTAATAAAAAAACTGTGGTCTATAATTGCTTGGAAGACCACGCTTTTTATAACAAACGTGACTATTTCTTTTTTTTTTTTTTGGAATTTCATTACCGTTTAAAGGTATGAAACTTGAATAATTAATTAATTAATAAACAAACTAATTAATTAATAAAGATTGCTAGTAAAAAAAGATTAATAAGACATGGAAACATAACTAAATTATATTAAGCTGCCAATATTCAATACCAAACTTGTACGTTTTCTAGTGGAAGTAAAACAAAGAAACTGCAGCATAGCCCATCAAATGTAGCAAAAAATAGGAGCAAAAAAGGTGGAGAGGGAGGAGAGAGAGGGAGCCGACGGGTTGGGGGAGGGAGGGAGAGAGTGTTTTGTTCTTTTATTACAAACTTCCCCCCACACACTTCTAATATAACTCTCTAATTACACCTCATACCCAAATGTCACTAGTGTATATAAAATGTGACTCATCTCATTAATCTCAAACCAACACTTAGCCAAATAATAAATTTCAACATTCCTCACAATGTGCCAGCCAGACATGTTCCAGCACAACACTTATTTTCAGAAACCAAATTTAAGTAAAGATTCTTTACTTTAAATTAGATCTTGAAAATAAGAAAGTACCCCCCATTCGGAAACAATGGCATTTCCAAAATTTTAAAATTCTAATCACATCAAAATCTCATCCCCCCACTTTTAGTACAAAATCGAAAAACGGCACATTTCTCTCCGAAGAAAAAGGGCTAAATTAAGATGACTTTGCCATACTCAAAAATAACTTCCAATTATACCGTTGTGATTAGAAAAATCCAAGGAACAATTACCGGGACTTTTTATCGGCCAAAACGAAACTTCTCCAAAAAGTGATTTTTCATACGGGTCCTTACAGGGGCCGAACAACTACATGCATGTACAAGCAAAACACATTAACCCATAGAGAGAGAGAACTCCAGTGACATGCATGCAAGAAGAAAATAAGAAAGATTAAAATAAAACAAACCTCTCAAACTATAAAAGTACTACGAAAGGGCATATGGAAATGCACAAACAATCATTACCTCAACCACTTTCGTGAAGCGATTGGAATGAAAGGGGGGTCGTTCCAATTGGGAAAAGCTGCATGAAGGGAAAGAGGGATAGGGGATCGAACAGTTACATGCAAATACTAGCCTAAAGCAATAGCAGATAAAAAGGGGATTGCCTGTGACATGCATGCAAGATGCACAAAAATAGAGAGAATTAAAAGTACAATGAAAGGGCATATGGGAAAATACATAATCGAGCATTACCTCAATTTCAATTGTGAAAAGATCGGAAGGAAAGGGGGAGCCGCACCAATCGGGGAAAGCTACTCGATAGAGAAGGGAGGGGAAGATCAAGCAGCTACATGCAATACAGGTCTAACACGATGACATAGAAATGCTCACAAAAGAACACCACAAGCACATGCAAAAGCAAAAGGAACAGAACGATTCGTTCAGCGGCAATCTCTCCAAAAGCACCCAAATAGTCTAGGTAATGTGTTCTGACCGAAAAATTACTAAGCTGAAAAATAACACTGAAGCACAATATCAATGGCCTAGACCGACGGATTAGATCCGAAGAAGCTAAGAAGCTTCACATGCAATCTGGGTCAAGCCCATGGGATAGAACGAAAACAACACCCTTGCCGACAAAGATTTGGATTTGGAGATGAGGGTTTTCGATTGTGTGAGATTAGAAAAGCTGCTATTTGTGGACATATAGCCGCCCGAATGATCTGATACAACTGCAATGGCGGCGGTGGCAGTGATTCAAACAACGGGGATCAGTTACAAATCTTATTGTGGCGGAAGAACTGAACAAGGAAGCAAGAAAGGAGAGGAAGGGAGGCCGGTTTCAAAATATCCGACGAGAGGCGCACGACCTCCCCTCTTTTACGGAGGTGGCGGGCTAGGGTTTACTCGATGGGAAAGGTTTTTATCCAGTCGAATTAGATGTTCTTCGTATCCGTATGTATGCTTTCCTGTCTCTCTCGCTCGCCTCGACATCTGTAGCCTCTTCTTGTTCTATTGTTTCTCAAAGGTCTTACGATGCAACAATTTGTTTCTCTCTTCTTTTCATGTGTAGCTTCATTTTTTCTTTGATATTTCATCAAAGCTTCTTCTCTATTTTCCATCGAGTAGTATGCTTCATAAGTGCTATTTTCTTAGTCGATTTCTTTTTGTCAAACGTTACGGGGTGGATCGTGAGAATATTGACTAATATATGGGGGAATGACGGTTCAGTGGTTTTTAAAACAACAAATGACTTTCATGGTAAGGTTTTCGGAAATCACCAATAATATAACAAGGAAAAAAATAATTCCACCTACATGGCACCAGCAAATTACAGGTCCAAAATACCCTTCTAATTTTTGAAGCCCTAACACACACCCTTTCCCATTCCTTACGCACAGAGAAATCGAGAGAGAAGGAGAAAAGAATGTCCGGCAGTGCATGATGGGTAGGTCTATATGGGTTTCTGCGGTACGCCCCTAAAAGTGTGGAGGATTTCCGATTTGAAGTGTTTGGAGTCGATTAAGGCTCATGATGATGCAATAAATGGGTTGCTTGTGAGCAAGGGGATAGTGTATTCCGCCCATAAACCCTTCCGGGGAAGACCCGGGACCCACCGAAGACCATTTTTCTGTCCCGAGCGACAGAATTCAACTTTTTCCTAAAAAGTCAACTGAGTCAATTGTACTTATTTTTACTATCTAAAACTGTATCGGAAATACCAAGGACCATCGATTGCCTTTTTCTGGCTCCGGTCATGATTTGTTAACTTTTTATCATAAAATCTCCAATATTTCTGTATTCACTTTTTACTCTTCAAATTTCTACTAGATAGATCCCAGAGCCCGCCGGCAGCCAGTTTCGACTCTGGATGAGATTTTTACAACTTTTTACACGGGCATGCAAATAGCATTTTAAACCCATTTTCGGCCCTATGGCCATCCAATAAACATCCTGGGACCTCCCATCAACTATGAACAGCCCCAAACGACTATTTTTCAATATTTTTTCCATCGAGTCGTGTAGCTGTTTAGGCCCGTCTCCAATCTCAGAATCTTCAAGATGTCCCGAAATTTCCTGTTTTATTGTGACTATAGTATTGTCGCCACCATAGTCTAGACTTGTCCTCTGCGTATAGTAGAAGCGCCTCCGTGCCTCGCTGGCTACATTTCCCATAGATATTAACTTCTCTAAAACTTCAGCATTTGTCTCGTATGTGATGACCTAATTCTCTTGAGACAGAAGATATGTAAGCAGCCCTGAGGCCGGGGCTGGGTCCAAATCCCTATTTTCTATATTCCCCCTTTTATTTCAAATGTCTCATACAATAAAATACATTTTCAGACAGGATATTAAGTTTTCTTCTTCTCATTGTATATGTGTCATCATTTAATATCCTGACAAGTCTTCAATCACTTATTTTGTTTTGGAAAAGTTTTTCGAGTGCCGAAAGTGCGGGGTAGGGTGCTCCGACTTCACTGCACGTAACAGTAAATTACCGAACCATTTCTTCTCTAAAATCGTAGACCAAACAAAAAAATCGAGTCATTTATATCAAACAAAACCGGGTCTTCCGCCCCGATTTTTCCAAGATATTCATTCATATGGTGACTTGACACACCAAAATTCATGTCAAGTGGCGACTCTGAGATTTTTTATGTTAAATTTATTTGACTCAGTCACAACTGTAAAACCCATGTTTTATAAAATCACGTCGCATTGAATATTAGTTCGATATCTTGACCACAAAAACCTTTCCAAGTCCCATTGGTCAAAATCCCGGGCACGACAGGTAGGACGCTAGTTGCTCCCAATAGACAAAGGACCAATTAGCTTCCAAGATAAGCCAAGTAGTGCCAACAAAGTTATTTGCCAAACATGTGCTCTCCATAAAAAATATGCAGAAACTGTTGGAGATATGCCTTGAATTCAAGACGTTCGAAGAAAGTGCCAAATTCGGTAAGAGAGGTTAGTTTCAGCATCTTTGGCCCGGACCAGTGGATCTGGAATGTTTTGGAAGCTTAGAGAAACCTTGGTCTGGACGAAGGGTCCCGGTTGGTCTAGTTTTGCTCAAGTATATCTGGTCCGACGTAGCGCAAGCTTGGTCCGGACGAACGGGGCTGCTGCTGCGTGTTTTAATGTGTTTTGACCTAATTTTTTGTACTTTCTTAAAAATAAGAGCCTTGTGGCCTCCAAGGGTTTTCACTTGAGTTGGGATTTGAGATATCTAGGGTTTGTGTTGTCTCTTTCGTGTGTGTGAGAATTTGATGCTCTGTTAGGGTTTCTATCAGAGATTCGTACCCTAATATTGTGTGAGTGCTTCAAGTGAGAGTTACGGGTATAACCAACCATGTGTTTTCTCCCCATTATAGCGTTGACACCCCATTTTTGCCCCGCCACTCTAGATTAGGCAAGGCGTGGGAAAGAGTTTCTTCGGAAGCAGCAATTCGCGATTCAATAACCTCGCCATGGTGATGTGGGCGATAATACGAATGCAACGACATATTTTGGAGTGCAATCGGATAAAGTTTGTGTTTTTAGCCGTGTAAAAATATGCGCAAAATAAGGAAATTCGAGGCCTCAAAAGGGCATTGCGAAATTCGAGAATCACTACAAAATTTGAAAGGACAGCCTTACGCATTTTGGAGTTTGGAGGGGCAGCCGTACACGTCTCGAAAAGGCCGTACGCATCTCGGTGTACACGTTTTCGAAGGGATACTTAGGCGTTAAGAAATGGAATTCATTGGACCGGAAGATGAACGGCAAAATGCATGGGATTGGACCATATGTTTTGGCATCAATGAGCCACATCTATGGTCGTGGCCTAGGGCCACATCTCTAGTTGTTGCACATTTAGCTGACTACCACATCTCTAGTCGTGGCCGAAACCGCCACCCGTTAGCCACCTAGTCATGTCTATAAATTGGGCAATGCAGGCAACGTTCAAAGGGAGAAAAAAAATATTCGGGAAGGGGAGTCGAGGGGAGAGAAGTATCTTGGAGAAAAAATTCTTGGTCCGAGGTCTATGACGTCACATGTGTCTTCCCTCAAGGGATAAGATTTGGTAGTACCATCAGTAGCCATAGTTTAGTGTTCTCGTTTCATGAGCTACCCTTCTTCAAAGTTTCATTTACAGAGAGAAACTTCCTAGAGTTCTCTCATTTCAAGGTTTAGTTTGACGAAATAAAACAAAACAAAAAAGAAAAGAAAAAAAAAAAACGGTACAAAACCGAGAGTTAAGGGAAGGCCCGAAGGCTACATAGGGTAAGTGATGGGGCGAGCTACCTACACAAGGACATGAAGAAAGCTAAAAGATTCCAATGAGTTTCTAACCCATCTAAGGAGATGAGCCAGAAACTCACAAAAGGGGTGAGATAAATTACACCAAAACTGACACAAGATATAAAGTAGCAAGTGATGATCAACATAGTAACATCGATGGCCGCACATCAAAGTTCAGGAGCAGTAGCATGACAAATCCAGTTGAATTCCAGGAGCAGCAAGACAAACTTTTGGGTTCCAGCATGACAACACCGGGAGTATGGGAGGACACCCCCCTCCCCAATGGTAACATACAATGTAATGCCAAGGGACATCCCCCCTAGGCTAGGATAAAATGAAGTATCAGCGGGGGGAAGCCCCCTCCCCAAGGGGAACAAACATGCCTAGGGACAACCCCCCAAGGCTAGGTGTCGGCACTGCTGGAACATGGGAACAGCTTGCCGTCCGGATTGACACTCTGTCCGTAACATGAGCATCAATACCGCAGTCCTCATACAGCAAACATAGTGCCATAATTGATGTTATCCGGTCAGAATTTACAGCAGTTGGAATACATTCCAAGCATCCTCCATACAAGCATCCTCATCTATGAACAGGGAGTTTTGTTTTTAGTTTGTGTTAGCAAAGTCCTCAATAGTTTGGAGGAGGTGTTAGTTCTTGCCCAAGAATGATTTTGTGCACGATAAAGTTAGCATAACTCATGATAGTAAGATATGTTGGCATGTTGCTATCTTGGGTTATGGTTTCGTTTTGCTAAGCATTGTCTTTCGTGCTTGTTGTAATTTCGGAATCATCAAGGTAATAAAATTTCGGTTTCCAGATTTGTTTTGATGTTATTATTATCGTCCTTATCACTAACAAAAATAATCTTCATTTCATTCCGATAATTCAAAAATCGTTGTATGATTATTGATACCTACCTATTTTGGAATTACCATAAATAAAAATTTCGTTCCGGTAATTTGAAAATTGTTGTATGGTTATCAGTACCCGCCGATTTTAAAATTGTCGTAAATATCCTTTTTCTTAAAACTCATTTCAAATGATTCTAAAAGTTGTTGTACGATTTTATTAGCACCCACCGACTTTTCAAATTATTATTTGAATCTTGGAAACTAGTCTATTGTCATTGGCGATCGGAAGACTGAGTCACCAAACGCTAGGAATATGACTCATTCTAGATTTCATGGTACAAATCTTCATCCGAATTAAATCCATATCTTGGAACCTTATCTAGTGCCATTGGCAATCGGAGGACTGAGTTACCAAATGCCAAGAATGTGACCCATTCTAGGTTCTGCAATACGAATTTTTATTTGGAGTTAAATTCATATGTTGGAAATTGATCCAATATGATCGGCAATCGGAGGACTGAGTCACTAAATGCCAGAAATATAATTTGTTCTAGTTTCCACAATATGAATTCGATTCGCAAGCAAAGGAAAAAAAAAAGAATATTTATGTTTCATTCTCCATTGCAGCCTTATTCTTTTCAATACATATATTTCTGTATAACCTGTGATGTGACTATTCCCTTCTCCCCATTTGAAGTCGGTTTGCATTGAATTGAGGGTACCAACGCTGTGAAAAAATTAGAGCATACCGTTGTCGGTATCAAAAATGAGATTCGCACATATGTGTGTGTACCATTTAACCAAATCAATGCAAATCGATTTTGATTTCCCCTGTTCGTGATTTAGATACTCGAGATTTATTTGCAATAAATTGAGGGTACCGACGTTGTGAAAAAATTAGAGTACACTATCGTCGGTATCAAAAATGAGATTCGCACACGTGTGCGGGTACCATTTAACCAGATCAATGCAAACTGATTTTGATTTCCCCTGTTCGTGATTTAGATACTCGAGATTTATTTGCATTGAATTAAGGATACCGATGCGGTGGAAAAATTAGAGTACACAATCATCAGAATAAAAAATGAGATTCGCACATACGTGCGTGTACCATTTAACCAAGTTAGGGGGTGTTTGGGAGCCTATTTTTCAGCTTTTCATTTTCAACTTTTTGGCTTTTTGGATTATGGCCAGAATGAGTTTTGAATATAAGTGGAGTGTTTGGGAGAAATGTGCAGAATGTATTTTGCAAAAGTAGAGTGTTTGGGAGAAGAATGAAAAAAATGAGTTATGGATTAATCTTTTACCATTTTACCCTCATTTATTATGATATTAAAAATGTATATGCCATTTTACTTATTTAGTTATTTATTTATTTGAATTTTTGTGTGTGTGTCGTTGTTCCCAAAGAAAACAAAGTGAAATACCAAAAAAAAAAAAGTGAAGTACTGGAGGAATATGTGTGGTACCAGAGCCATTCTTTCCTCTCTCTCTCTCTCTCTGTGCTAGAAACCCATTTGAAATCCATGGAAAATCCCACGGGAAAAATTCTAGAAAATCCCACGGAAGATCCCATAGAAGATTCCACGGACGATCCCATAGAGACACCGAGATTTTCTGGAGAATCCATAAGAAATTCAATTGGTAAGTTGCAACCCAATTTTAGACAGATTTCTTGAGTTTTTTTTTCCAAATCAAAATTCTGAATTCCAGATTTTATACTACCGTTGTAGTGACGAAAACCGGTGTTTAGATTGCATGAATCGTCTTCTTGCTTCTCCTTCCTTTCTCTGTCTCTTTGATGTTGTTGTGGTGGAAGATTTTGGGAAGAAAAAATGTAACGTAAACAAAGGGTAGAATGGGGAAGAAAAAACTAGAAACAGAAGTAGAAGTTGAAAAGGAAGTCCATACCTGTTTTTGATTTCTGCCCCAGAATGTGAAAAATGGAGAACCTGTTTTGAGAGAATGAATTTTGGGACTTGTCTCCCAAACACCCAAAAATTGAAAATGAGAATGTGAAAAGTTGAAAAAGCACCGGCCAAACACCCTCTTAATGCAGATCAATTTGGTTTTCCCTTGTTCGTAGTTGTGATAAGGGTTTATTTGCAATGAACTGAGGGTGGTAGGACTACTAATGATATGGAGATTCATTGTGATCGCACTGGCGAAATCACATGAATTTACTTTAAGGGGAATGTGGAGCTCACTCTAAGTTCCCTAAAAAATGATTCGAGTCCTTAATGAATTTTGAATAAAAATTTGAAAGATTGGAACAAACACCTACATTTATGCCATTGAGCTGGTTTTTTGCGGTGACATTCCAAAAATTATGTAAAATTAATGAACTACTCAGATAATTTGTGTGCAACTCCGGTGTGAGCCTTACATGCCGATCCATACTTTCGAGTAGTACGAGCATTGTTATGGGTACACTAATTGGTGTACACCAATTACTCACTGCATTGTGTGCGAAATGAGATTTGTACTTTTGTACATTTTTCATTTATCCAGGTCAATGTAAATCAGTTTCGATTTTGCTTGTCCGAAATTAATTCATATTGAACTGGGGATCTCAGGCACCGTCGAATATAGTAACCGCATTTGATATTCAAAATGGAATATGCCCTCATGAGCATTTTTCATTAACCAGTTCAATGTGAATTCATTTTGAAATCTCCGAAATTATTCAAGTTCGCCAATGGAAATGAGGGTATAGGCAGTGGAATCCGCCTTCGCCGTTTTGCCGTCAATACACTCGGGTTTCAGTTTCTGTCCAGATCTTCTCTATCTTTTACTTTTCCGGCTAGAGATAATTTTGAAAAGGGTTAATTTTGGAAAAGGAGTACCGAATGGGCGATGTAGGGTGCCTAGCACCTTCCCTACTTGTAACAATAAATCCTTGAACCTGTTTCCTGGTTTTGTAGATCAAAAAAGGCAAAATCGCCAAAATATTTTCCTAAAGATTTTTTTCTCAAAAAATATCTTGAGGGGGTGATTTAGCACACCTAAACTCATTGTTAAGTGACAACTCTAGTTTTTAAAAGCAAGTCACAACTGTCGAATTAATTGAAACAATCGTCGCATTTGGTCAACTGTTCTCTTCTGCCGTTTCCCGAAATTGGGGGACGCTCGCAGTGAAAAATTATGGGCGTGACATATAGTGAATCCTCTTGCTCTTTCCCGGTGGACGTACTTTTAAGATTCGTGCTTGAGGGGGAACCATGTAAATCATTGTGTCTTGTTTTCTTGTTGGTGTGTTTATATTTTTTACTTCGGATTTCGGCACAGTAGATTCTACCCAAAAAAAACTAGCCCGCCTATAAATTAACTTTCTGGGGCCAGAACAAATTGGGCCTCCACGAAACTAATAAGTTGAGAACCCAACAGGCTTATGGATATAAAGACCATTTCGAAGATGCAATGAGGTCTGGCGGTTTCTCCCCAAATCATCGTACTTTCAAAGCACTTCTATGTACTTGTGACGGAGCTGGATTTGCAGATGAAGCTTGCCACCTCTTCAAGTTAAATGACTCGAAGATATAATGTTAAACCATCCGAAAATCATTTCTCGAGCATCGATTATCGGACTGCTCAACCGTTTGGGTTGCATGGGGGAAGCTCAAAGATACGTTCGTTTGAGATCATCAATCTCATCAGCCACCCTTCTAGCTTCTCTGTTGATCATGAGTTCTTCAATTGGTATTGCTGCATTTACTGTTATGTTCTAAATTCTAATCTTGGATTTGAAGAGGAAAAATGAAAACTAAAAAATGTGCCTATTCCATTTTACCTTATCCTGTTGCTCAGTTCGCTCACTCAATGCCTCCAGAAGTTATTGCCCTGAATGTAAGATGAAAATCAAATGCATGCATGTCCTCCCTGTTTATCTACTTAGGGTGCTCTGCAACTGATTAGTCATCGTTAACGTTTTTGCAGGAGTGATTGTTCGTAGAACCGCTGCATGTAATGTATCATTCTAAAATTGCATGATCATCTTTTACGGGATCCTTGCCTTCCATGTTTTTCTGTTCTCCCACGGCTGAATCTTCGATGGAGTTCTTGTATTTGGATGCAATAGGTTAGTGATGCAAGGCAACCTCCTTTCACAAAATTATTTGCAAGAAATAAACACTAACAATGTATGAGCCAGAGTACTCCCTCTTTGAACAAACGATAATTTGACAAACAACGTTTTCTTAATTCAATAACCACCAAATTTTGCCATAAGGCTTACAATAACCACCAAATTTTGCCATAAGGCTTACAATGATATTTTAGCGTCCAAGAAACCTTAGACCTACTAGAAATAAATAACAAAAAGATTTGACTTGCTAATCAAGCCAAAATCAAAGCAATTACGAAAATTACCAAAAATGAAAATTCGGACATAAATGATAGAATAAAAAACTAGAAGAAATATAAGGTTGTCAAAACAGACGGCAAGAAAAATGGAATTTCCAACTAAATGTTATAAGCAAATCTATTATTTCCTAAAATTACGAAATTCCCCTTTTGAAAGCCTAGACGACATTGAACGGCCTAAGCTTGTTTCCAATCGACCATACGATTTCTGGGCCTTTCTATTAAAGTTGACCTGTGTCACTTATTTATGCCGTTTGGGCCGTGAATAACCTAAATAGTCAAGAAATGTGGACGCAACCCATTCTACATTCGTTAGTTGTGCTCTTTTTGTAGTTACACTAGTTATTTTTGGTAATCGATATTCTAATGAATATGTTCTCCAATGTTTAGTAATCTATTTTAGGAATTGTTAAGAATACAACAGTTAGGAATTGTTAAGAATTGGTGATTGATATTCTAATGAATATGCATCAGTAACAACTCTTGTGGTCGAAATAGGAAACAACAGATGTGGTCTCCAAAGTATCATCGATCAGAGTTATGTATCCCAGAGAGAATAGTCAAGTATATCATCCCACTCACCAATCTCAACATCTTTTCGAATGGCATGCTCTTCCGACATTAGCGGGCCAGCCAACTCCATCAACCTGTCAGGCGAATCCAACGGGGTCTCGTTAATGGCCTGAATTTGGCTTGGGGAGAGACCAATTGTTGTAGGAGCTGGATGAGAGCCCGAGCTGTTTGGCTCGGGCTCTCCAGGGAGCTTTTTGAAGAGTAGAGCGGCCTCCTGAGCAGCCGAGCGTATGTCCTCTCTCGCGGAGCTCACTGGACGAGGAAAACTATGAGTCAGTTCAGGGAAGTTTAGTTGGGCTCCTTGACCCTTAAGGTGCAATGCGGCTACGTCGTGCGCTGCTGCTGCCATTTGAGGCGTCTCGAAACTTCCTAGCCAAATTCGAGTTCTCTTTCCTGGCTCCCGTATCTCCGACACCCATTTCCCCCATTTCCGCTTACGGACTCCCCTGTACTTCCGACTTGCGTCCGCACTATTGTTACTTGACTCTTCCATATATGAATATAGAAAGTGAGGCAAAGATTCAGGAAGGTAATCGTCAAAGCACGCATGTCAATATGTAGTTGTTGCCTCCGCACTATATATAGTTTCAGTTTCAATGTCGGGTGGTGGGGCCAAACAAATCATTTTTGGAATTTGGATGGACTGGCAGTGGAGGGAGTGTGTGCGGGACAGTTTCAGTACAGCTTTAGTACAGCAGCAGGCGACCAATGAGAGTTTACCATCTGCATAGATTTTGTTGACTCCTACGTTTTCAAATAATTGCCATGAACAAATATATATTAATATATATCTTAGTATCTAGCAGACCACTTTTGGGCGAGTGTTGTTTCCTGTTTATGAACGCGGTTTTGGCGTTTTGCTTTTGGGGCCTATGCGTGTGGAGATATTGATGCATAACAGTAAAAAACAACGTGATCAATTTTGGGAGAAATACTGTAATAAATTGCTCATATATATATATATATATATATATATATATATATAGGCGGTTCCGCTAACACATATTTTGGCACACATTTATTGCAGTAAATGTAGTAATAAATACAATATATTCTGCCTTTTTTAAGGGAAGGAGAAACAACTTTTGCAATATAATATAAATGACATTGTTTTTAATATTGATTTAACAAAGGACAAAACACACTCATTTTCTCTTCATTTTGGACATAAATACCTATTGTTTGGTTCTTTTACTTCTTTGCAATGAAAAATAATTGTGTGCGAGCGTGCCAGAGAGAGTTTTCAATTTCCTCTCTCAGATTAACTTTGGAAAAACCAAATCTAATTAGGCGATTGTGTTTTTATGGTTCAATTACCTCAATTAAGAGGATTTTCTTTCAAAGTGAAGAAATACAAACCAATATACTTAGAAAATTAAAGAACAACAAGGAAATAAGGTGCTTTGATCGATAAATCAAAGATAGACTTACTTCGAAATTGTCTTCAACTTCAAACAAAAAGGTAACAAGAACTTCGAACAATTGATTGTTACAAGAACAACCGAGATTTACTTCCTAAACTACCTTATCTACTTCATAACCTACTTGGATCTGAGTCGAAATCCTAATTCTACTTGCTAATGAACAAACCAGCATCATTTGTTGATAGCTGTTTGTTGAAGATTTGTCCGGGGGTTTTTTCACTCTTCGATTTCTTCTATTTATAGGCACTGCTTGCAATTTGAACTTCCCGGTCAAAGAATTTGAATTTGGCTTGCTTCGAACTCCATCTTTCTACTTCTAATTGGTAGTTTCTTCCCTCCAATAGATCTGAACTTGAATTTCTTTAATCTTCCTTCAGAAGCATTAAATTTGAATCTGCACAGTTGCTTAACCAACTCAAATGATTAAGTTTTAAGGAAATAACTGATTTGCACGATATGCTCCACGTGTCTTAACTGTCAGCTACCTCGTTTCATATGTTTACACGTGGAGTTCATTCATTTAGCAGTTGAAATCAGAGCTTCGAAGTCAATTTATTGCATTAGTTTGATTTATAACTGCCAATAACTGCTTTTTAAGCTGAGAATTAATACGACATCGTATTAATCTATCCTTACTTCAGTAATCTGGTGTGTCTTCATTGACACATATTCGCCAACATTTGGCATTATTGATTACGTGTCAATTAATTGTTAAATTTGTTAATTTTATATGTAAACACCTATATCTCTCGTATAAAAAAAAATCCAAGCCATGTCCCTCTTTCTTTTCTAAACTTGGGCGAATCCCTCCCCCCACACCAATTCCTTCCAATATCCATATTCAACAGTTTTTCCAAAAGCATCTCTCCTTGAGGAAATGACCGGGGCTTAGGTGCCGCCGCCGACTGGTAAATCGGCCGCGACTGGAGAATCTAGGGATGGTAATATCGACCAAATCGTAACAGCTTTTTTTCATCGAACCGTAACCAATTTTTTCCCCGTGGGTGCGGATGTGGTTTAGATGGAGGGGAAACCGAATGGGTTCGGTTCGGTTATGGGTTTACCTGTAAACCGAACCGATACCCGAATTGAACCGACACTTGTCAATTACAAAGAAACCTCCCTTAGGTATATTTTAAAAGGACACTATTAGCCCTTGTATATATTTTTATATATAGAAGACAAGTGTCTTGCCTGAAGGCACTTGGCGAAGTTCGAAAGCCTTAATCGTACTAAATGCACTGATCCCATTATCGAATATTCCGGCTAATGCTATGCCACCAACCCCTATCATGATTGTTAAGTGAAACTAAAAAGAAAAAAAGAAAAATCAATTAATTGGTCAATTCATTTTTTTTTTGGATGGCAAAAAGGGATTTTATTAATCAAATATAAGAGATACAAGATTAAACGGGACAAGAGAAAGACAAAAAGCCTCTCGAGACCCAAAAGATTAGAAGGCTGACAAGAAGACAACCAAACAATCAAAAAGAAAACTTAAACCCTAACACCTAAGAACCTTCAAAAGCCAAGAGCAAATGGGAGCAAAAGCCACAAAACACCTGAAAACCTACTAAAACTAGCCAAAGCCAAAACCAGACTCCCACCCAGAAAAAGAAAGCTAACCTCTACTAAACTCCCGATAGCAGCAATAGAACCCAACCCTTTGAAGAAACCTTCCCAACAAAAGATGGACATTGAAAGAAAGCAAACCGGGAAAGCATCAGTGATGATCAACAGTCCTTTCTTTGTTAAGGGCTTCCATCTCAGCTATCTTGCTAATGAACTCGTTTTCATCGCCATCATAGCTAATACCGAAGATTTTGTCTATTGCCCAAATGGCTTGAGCTTCGTCTAGCAGAATTATATTTCTGTTGTTTATTGCTTCAGAAGAGATTGAAGCACATAGAGCAGCAAAAGCTATTACAGATCTAACAACCACACACTTATATATTATTCCTCTTCCCTTTGGTTTTTCCTGTTTTTAAATTGGTGTACACCAGAATTTCATTTATGCTCTTCCTATTTCTTTTCCTTTTTATTCCTTTGATTACTGCTTGGATAGGAATCTGATTTGCTTCAAAGTGATCAAGGAAGGGATCTTCAACATTGTTAACAACAATTAAATCCTCCTTGTTCACCTCATCATTGCTTGATCCCTCATGTGGCTCATATTTTGATCCCATGTCCAACTTATCAGGATCCAAAACAAAATCCTTCCTCAATGGATCTTCACAATTCTTGCCAACAGACTCCTTTTCAATCACCAAATCATCAACTTCAACTTCTACTCACTTCGACAACTCTATCATTAAAAAGCAACCTCAACGGGGGGGGGGGGAACTTGAAAATTTTCCCCCATATCAGACAAGCATTGGTATCAACCAAAACATCCTCAACTTCAACATTCACCTCTTTTTCAACTTCAAATTTCCCTTCAGAATCTGAGGAGCACACCTGTTTAGCATTCCTAGCACTATTACATTCGCAAACAGCTTTGACGAAACTAGTAACACCCACTTGATGTTCAACCACTCTAACAGGATAGGCAATACCATTGAGTTCCAAATTAACAATATGGCTAATAATTTCAAATGCATTCGTAGAAATTTTCACTTTACCAACAGCGAAAGAGGATTTATTAGAGGTTTCTTCATCTAAAGTAATAACCTCGCCCATAATCTGCCAATATTGTATAAATTTTCGGCATTCCAGACATTTAGAGGGATCCGTAACAATTAAGCCAGACTACACGCGAGAGTTCCAACGTAGGTTCAAGAGCCCATTGCTTAACTTCAACAAACCAATTCATGAGCCAACATAGACCTCTTCCTTCAAGCATAGAATTCATATCTTCAATAGAATCAAAAGTAAGTAAAACATAATTACCTCCCATAGGTCTAATCTGAGTGTTCCAGACGCCGTCCGAAATGAATGCCTCCATGAGGGACTCCACAGCAAGGTTCTGAATCTCGTACCGGACAAGGTACCGGTTTTCTTACTGGTACGGTACGGTACCGGGTCAGTACCGGTACCATTTCGGATTTAGCGGTACTATATATATATATATATATATATATAATTTTACACATAAAATGTACTCCTACTAAAATAAATTTTTTATCAATAGACAAAAAAATGTACTGATTTTAATTTGGGTGTGAAAAATCACTTTTCTAAAATTAATTTTTGCAACCATAACCCACAAGTATCAAAATAAAAATGTAAGAGTAAAGAGAAGTACAGTACATACAATGGCACACTGACACTGCCATTTACGGGCAACAGGAAAAGAAATTTGATTGAATTTGGAAAGTTGGTCCATAAGCCAACTGTTGGTCCGCATAAAGGCCCTCCACTTGGGGCATCACGTGAAACAGCTGTAAGTCTTGAAATCTACATCAGAGCAGCTGTAACTCCTGAAGTTTTACCCACTTCTCTCTCTCTACCTCCGGTCTGTCTGAAATCTGCTCTATCTCCAGTCTCTATCTCTTCTTCTTCAGGTATAATTTCTTACCCAGCCGCAACAAACCTAATTCACCGGCGTGAGAGACACCCATCTCCGGCGTGAAAGACGCCCATCTCCGGCGTCGTCATTCTAGATCTATGGCGTGAGAGACAACCATCTCCGTCGTTCTAGATCTCTATCGTTCCCACTTGGCGTTCTAGAGGTGATGATTTTTAACTTTCCGGCTTTGTAATACTCTCTCGAGTAGATGATTTTTAGCTTTCCGGCGTTGTAATACTCTCTCTCGCCATCTGTAAAATCTCGGGCGGTACTGCCGGTACCTTCATACCGTCCGGTATTGTCCGGAATGGCCGGAACCGACCGGTATTGACCGGAATTGACGCTGGGATGGAATTATAGGGTGACGTTACCGGTTTTATGTAAATCCGGTACGTACCGGCCGGTACGGTACGAGATTCACAACCTTGCTCCACAGACCTCTGAGATGGGAGTTTTGCAATGGCACTCCTCGAAAGCCACTGATTATCATCGTTATGGACCTTAATAGAAGGTCTGATACTAGAGGCATTCTTCCCAGCGACAATATCCGCATAAGAGGGGCATCTATCATCAGCCAAATCAGTATTACTATTTCTCTTGACCTGATAAACCGAAGCTTTACAATTCCTCCCACTGGTAATAAAAAAACATTAGAAGATTGCATTAAGTTCCTGCTTCCCCTAGCCTGAGAATACCTAGAAAGATTCACCTGGATAGTGAAATCTTTGATACGAATCCCATGAAGAGCCTAAACAGCCCTTAACGCCTCTTCCTTTGAGTTAAATATGACGAAACCGAACTTGGTGTTAAATCTAGAGCTTCGCTTTTTGGGTATGTAAACATCCACAACCTCACCATAACCCCTGAATAATTGACTGAGCCAGACCATTGCCATCTCAAAAGGAAGATTATCAACATATATAGACACTAAAGGACTAACAGACCTCATAGAAGGTTGATTATAATACCTCCTCTCCATAAAGCACAAAGCAAAAACAGAGCATCAAATGAAAACTGCAGCAGATTGGAGAGAGCCATACTCTGGAAATTGCATCAGAGACGAATCAAGAACAGCTTATCGGTAGCCGTCGGACCACAGGAGTGGCCACACGCTCTGCCGGAGAACGGGATTGGATGGTAAATGCAGCTTGAAACTAAGATAGCTTGAACAAAACAGCGGCTAGGATGAAGTGACGCAAGGGGACCCCAATCGCGCCAAAGACAGAATGAATGGAACACTTGAAGATGCTCGCAGCAGGATGAACAAAAGGCGATGGCAGAGGGGAATGGAGGGAAAAAAGTGGAGTGGAGCAGAACAGGGTAAAGAGGACACGGGGGAGAGAGAGAGAGAGAGAGAGAGAGAGAAGAAGAAGAAGAAGAAGAAGAAGAAGAAGAAGAAGAAGAAGAAGAAGAAGAAGAAGAAGGAAGGGAGTAGATCGACCGACGGCAGCGGTTGCCAGAGAAGCTAGTGTTTCATCGATCGCAAGTGGGGAGTCTAAAGGGGGAGTCGTTTTAATTCACGCTTTCTGCCTTATAAGAGGGCAAAAAAGTTTGAACAAAAATCATTTACCATTAAAAAAATCAACTAAACCAAGGAATGAATGGATTTGATCAACACTTCTCTCCCACGTATTTTGGAAACTTATAAAATACACAAACTTTATAAGATATCCAAAAATGGAATATTTGATAACCTTTTGCAGAAGGGAATGTGTAATAAAACACAACGGTTCTTGCAGAACAAAAATTATATAATTTTGAAGGATCACTAAAAGAAGCTCTTTCTTTTTTTCTTTATGATTTTCAAACCAGTAATCCAAATCATTTTAAAAGTAGATTGTGTGTGAGAGAGATTCCAGAGAGGCTGTGCATTCTTTGTAATCCAAGAGAGATTCCAGTTAGAGAGAAATAAATATTCTCAAAACCGATGAGGGTTGGATGTATGAGAGAGAGAGAGAGAGACAATTTTTGAAATTTGAAATTCACATATAAATTCAAGGATGATTTTTTTTTCTTTCGAAATAAGATTATTTCATGTGTTTTTTTCTATCCGCTTTCTTCTTCTTCTTCTTCTTCTTCTTCTTCTTCTTTGTAAATGAGCGAGAGGGAGGGGGAGTACTTTGAAATTGAAATTTTCCTATGAGGAATTGGGTGTCAAAGAGAGACAAAGAGTATTTTTTAAAATTTGAAATTCTCATATAAAATGATGGTTCTTTTAGAAATGAATTTTCTTTCATGTGGTACTTTTTTGGGGTAATCATGTGGTATTTTTTTGATCCGCTTTCCTTCTTTTTTTTTTTGTAAATTAATTAAAAGTTATTTTGGAAATGCAAAGTTTTCTTAGACTACAAAAACACAACTTTGTCCATAAGGTAAGATTTAGGCCTTATTATAGATATTGTTAGGAGAAAAATGAGAGATCTTTGAAACAGGGAAATGCCATGTAAGACATTTTCCTATGATAGATTGGATGTCAAAGAGAGAGAAAGAGTTATTTTTTGAAATTTGAAATTCCAATATGAAATCATGATTTGGGCCTTATTATAGATATTGTTAGGAAAGAAATGAAAGATCTTTGAAATATGGCAATGCCGTGTAGGACATTTTGAAAAAACCTTTGTGTAATGTAATATAGATAGATATCCAAGGTTAGGGTTTTGTTATCACATTTCAGTACATTTCAAGAGAGGGCCGGGAGACAAGGCGATTTCTTCTTCCTCCTCCATAGATTGACGGCGACGCAGCCGACGCTAGCCCTCTGAATCTGATCCAGGTGTTATATACCATTTGCAATTCAATTTCGAATGAGTAGTGTGTAGAGGTGTCAAATGGGGCGTGCCGTGCCGGCTCAGCCCGTTTAATTCTGTGCCAAACGTGCTTCATGCCGTGCCTAGCCCGTCCTATTTATTAGTCATGTCACGCCCTCAAATTTTAAAAGATAATTACATCATAAATCTACGTGGAAAGTCAATCAAATCCATAGTCCAAATCAAGTTCCAAGTTCACCTTTCAAGGTCAAAGTCATACAAACTATATAGTTAATGGGTGCACGTACCCCAAATGTTAAGTAAATAAGTCTTAAACTATTATCACAATACCCAAGTCAAAAGATTGAAATAAATAAGTTACAAGTTCATCTCTTTCAAAAAAATAAATATGAGACAAAAGATGATCTAATAACTCTCATGTAAAATCCTCAAGTCACATCTAAGCACTCCATGCCAAACAAGCTATGCTCCATGCGTAGTACCTGAAATTTGTTAGGGTGAGCTCACTAGCGCAGTAGAGAAAAGTTTACCAAAACTAAATGCAATGAGATGCAAGTGCGGGATAGAAATGAGGATGATGGCCACACGAGGATGTTCAAAGATTTACAAGAGCAAATGAAATAGTTAAAAACTCACAAGTCCTAGATTCCTTTACTTTAGTCTTTCGCCCAATTGTACCCGACACGTACCCAACATTTCATAGGTGTCAACTCGTTCAATTCACGGTGTCGTTGATTCATGTGTGTTAAACATTTTAAAAATTCCTAGCGACACGTCTAGGACCCGCCCCCTCCTTGCACAATACTGTCCGCTTTGGTCGCCCAAGCTCTAAGGACTTCCCAGAAGGTCACCCAACCCTGGATTGCTCCAGGATGAGCACGCTTAACTATGAAGTTCCAACGAGTTTTGATGTCCGCATGGTTTAAAAGGCCTTGTGCAAGTTAGGGCATGATATTCTCTTATATCATATAACTCCGTTGCATCCTGGTGGGTCTTGGAATGTCAACTTCAACTTAAAAACTGCTATTTCCTAAAAGAAATTAAGCTACAACCCATACATACTTTCGAAGTTATACGAGTCTAGTTTTGGGATCAAAAGGCGGATCGAGATTTTAAGCTTCCTAGACAAAGTCATAGCCGTTCCTGTAAGATGCGACAGTGCTGTCAGCAGTGCGAATTTCATTACCACAGTCCGGTCTACCATTTTTTCATATTTTCTGTACTTGAAATTAAATTCTGAAAATTTACCACATCATAGAAGACATGTATGGGTAGTTAGTGTAAAATTTTCGTAAATTTAGGCTC
The DNA here is from genome assembly GCA_016920895.1 of Vaccinium myrtillus. Lineage (NCBI taxonomy): Eukaryota > Viridiplantae > Streptophyta > Magnoliopsida > Ericales > Ericaceae > Vaccinium > Vaccinium myrtillus. Next base: position 10,516,124 of record CM029279.1, read on the forward strand.
TAGAAAAATATCTAAAAATTCAGCCAAAACAGGGGCAGATTCAAGTTCCAACAAAAACATGTACTTAGAGCTATCTCAATCACGAATTTGGGACTCCAACCCATAAATGTGTGCTAATAATCAACCATATGCATTAGAGAAGTCAACGAAACTGGGAATAGATTTATGTTGTGGATTCTCACTTACCAAACAAAAGAAGCCGACGAACTGGGAATAGATTTGGTTTCACAAGGTTTGACAACGAGTGAGGTTGATCGTGCGATTAATAGAGCGAATGGAATATGAGTTGGAAAGAGAAGTCTGATAGTGGAAAGAGCAAGCTATGACAGAGATTGGGAAACCCCCAAACTTGGAGTTAATTTGGGGAATTCTGTGAGAAATCATAAATCCAAGTATGTAGATACCCTAAGTCAGATGAAGGGAGATCCAACTTCAGAAGGGCCTAGTAAGAACTTTAAACAATTTGTAACAATTAATGTTTAGCCTATAGCTTCTGAATGGTTGACTAGAAGTGCAGTGGTTAATTTTAAGGAAATCACTACTACTGAATTGGTTCAGAATGCCTTTACTAAGATTAGTTTCAAAAAATGTTTTGGTTAGATTTTTGGGTGGTTTGGATATGATAATAACTTTTAAGTCTAAGGAGGATAGAATTTCAGCTCTTAATAATTCATTAGTTAAGTGTTGGTTCAAAGTCATTAAACCTTGGAATGGGGAAGCTGCAGGCACTTCTAGATTGGTGTGGCTCATGTGTAGAGATATGCCCCTAAATGCTTAGGGATTTCAAACTTTTAAAAGAATTGGGGAACTCTAGGGCAATTTCATTACTCTAGATGATGAAACATTGAAAGAAGAGGCCTTTGATGTTCGGACGATGTTGATAGCTATAGACAATACCCAGAAAATTGAAGATTGGATAAACATCACAGTCAGAGGAAGAAATCATAAAGTTAAGGTTTGGGAGGAAGATTGTGATGATTTCTTTAATGAAAAATCTGTTTCTAACTGGGTTAAATCCCATTTACCTTTGAACTCTCAGCCTATAGATAATGGTAAGGTGGAAAAGGTGGATGAAGATAAGATGGATCAATCAAAGCTAGAAGAGCCAGATGAGGTGGATGTGGGTCCACATTTGCTATATGCTTTACGTTGACAACATGGTTACAAAGGTTCATAGGCTTGATATTGGAGCAGCAATTGAGGGGGGCTCTAGGAGTGTGCAAGACCAAGACCCTAAGCGAGCCAACATATCTATAGAAATTTTTTTGGAAGATGACGAAGAGTCTTTTGTTGGTGAGACTCCAGATTTTGAGAATTTCAACCAAGAAGGTGGTGTGCAGGTGTCTGATAATTCAAAATATGTTCAGTTTGGGAAGGAGTTGATTGGGCCTAGAAATTGTGGGCCTGAAAGTAACTTTGCTCGACCAGAAAATCCTTTGGAGGATCTAGAGTTCAATTGTAATGAAATCAGTAATGAAGGACCTATTCTAGACCCTTTTGAAGGCAACCACATCCCAATTCAAGCTGTAGTCAAAGGTATTAAGGGGAAAGAGAAAAGGAAAACCATTAATGATATTCTTGGTTTCTCTAAAGTGAATGCATGCAATCTACGGGGAGGAAGGAATAAGAATAAGTGTGTGGTGTTCAGGTCTGTAGTAGCTGCTGCTGCTCTCTCTGCATCTGTTTCTTCAGAAGGTATAAACAATAGGAACAGAATTCTATTGGACAAAGCTCAAACAATTTGGGAAATCAACAAAACAAGGAAAGGGTTGACTGTCAACTTTGATTTCGACCCTTAAATCAGTGGTTCTATAGTTTGCAATTTTCGTTTCTAAACCTTTGGCACTCTCATGTTTTCTGCTGCTGCTGTTATTTACTGCTCACAAAGATGTTTTCGTTTGAAATTTTCGTTTCTAAACCTCTGATGTTGTTGTCTTCATTCTACCATATGCGGTATTTTGTTGGGATATTACTGGAGATCATTCTCCATGTACTCTATCATATGTGGTCTGATGTTAAACGAGGGTCTGCTATATTTTTGCATATTGCTACTGTCTAATGAGGGTTGCTATCAAGTTGATTCTGGAAATGCTTCTACTGCTAAATTGGTTGTTGGGTTGGTTTCTGGCCATCATGGTTTGTATGAAGGTTCATGATTCTACTTTGGCTCTGATTTTCTGATATATGCTAGTTTTTCAAAGTGTTGGCTTGGAAATTTCATCATGTGCTACCTTATAGCTGCTATGATTGGATTTTGTTGGTTTGCTGAGCTGTTACTAGTTTGGTCTCTTTATGTGGGATGTTGCTGATACTACTATGACATTTCGAACAGGATCACTTGTCTGCACTTGTTCAAATATGGGTTCATGTTGTTTGGATGAGCATATCTTTTCCCTCTTGGATGAGCTTCTATTGATTCTATCAATGTTGTTGCTGCTACTCTTGAGTCTTCCTTTCAGATTCCATTATGCATAATCTATATTGGGCTCATTCTGTTCGATTATCTAATAGGAGCCCCATCTGGGCATGTATATTTTGGTTTTCTTGTCTTGACATCTTGTCAACGGTTTGTTTCCCTTTAGGTCCTTGGCGGCATATGATTGTCGCATGGTTGGGTCCTAACTCTGTTGGTTTCTTCCATGTGTTGTGATGCCTCTTGCCTCGGTCCCTTTAATCTTTGTAATCCGTTTTCAAAGATTAATAAAATCTTCTTTGCCTTTCCAAAAAAAAAAAAAAAAAAAAATGTGTATTAGAGAATAAGGGTTGGTAATGGGTTTCAAGAGAGTTCCACCAAAAAAAGGGTAATTGATTTAAGTATAAGAGCAATACACATATAAAGTCATACACTTAGTAAGAGTAGAGATTTCCCTACCTTAATGGGTTTTGAGAAAAACCCAACAAACCCTAGCTCCTCCACTTGAAACCCATTGAAAATCAGCCCTTTCCCAAGCTCCCTTGCTCAATTCAAGCTTCCAAACACCGGATATACGAAGATTTGAGGTGTTTTGACTGGGGTTTCAAGAGTTTGGGTTGATTTTGAGAGAGAGAGAGCGAAATTAGAGAGAAACCGTGTGGTGGAGAGGGAGAGAGAGATGGATCGGCTGAATGGGGAAGGGGAAAATTGACTAAAATCTGTTTCTCTCCTCCCATGTAAAGGCCAATTACATGCATACCCCCTAGGTTTTGTTATGTGCTACAACTATAACCCCAAACAAACACTCTTCTCAATTCCCTCATAATATGACACTCGTATGATTTTACAATAAACCCCAATTCCATTTTTTTTTTTTGAAATAATTCGTGAAAATACGGGTCCTTACAAGTCGTGCCGTGCTAACCCATTTTAGAATATGCTCGGCCCAGCCTAGCCCATGGGCACGCCTAACTCCGTGTCGTGTCGTGCCCATGCCAAGCCAATTCCCGTGTCGTGCCCGTGCCAGTTATCGTGTCGTTCCAATGCCAATTCTCGCGTCATTCCGTGCCCATGCTCAATTGGCCTTTTTGTTTTATTAGGCATTTGTAAAGAACAAAAAAATCTTTTAGACAATTTTTTTTTTAATAGTTACACCTTCCATCCCGATTTGTTTCTCCCCTTTTTTTTTCTCCTTGTCCCAAATTGAATGTCCAAAATTTTCGAAAGAATTCCTAATTTAGCACCAAAATTTTGAAAGTCTCCCTCCAAGATTACTTTCGGGAAGTTTGGAAATTCTAAATACTTAAATAGGTATTATTATTTTTTTAAATTGATAGCATTCTAAGTCTCCCTCCAAATTACTTTCAGGAAGTTTGGAACTTATTAAAAACATCATCATTACACTTTTCAATCAACTTTTTCACTTTTCAATTTTCAAAAAAATTATCCTTTTTTTTAACTTTTTACCCACTAACTTTTCAAAAGGGCAAAATGATAATAGCAAACTTTTATCCATTAACTTTTCAAAACACACATTGGTTCCATTAATAAGTTAACACTTAAAACAATTGAGACAGACATTGGTTCCATTAATAAGTAGAAGAAGGAGTATAATAAAATAAAACAACCAAATTAATAAAATACAAACATTTTATTGATAACTGCAATTTCGTAAACACACCACATGTAAATAGATCATAGAAGTTGCATCACTTTAGTTTAAATAGATCCCAACTAGATTTGCACCTACTCAACTATGATGATTTGCATTTCTTATACCTTAAAAGCACAAAAAATTACAAAATAAATGAAATAATACTCCATCCATAATCATGAATATTGAGACTCATTCTTCATAGGTTCATTGTTTATATCTAAATTTGAAAAATATTCGGTTATATCATCTACTTTTCAATATTGAAGTCGAGGACGTGCATCTTCCCAATCCTTTAGGCAAATGAGGCAGTCTAAAATATCTGGATCTAGTCTGCTTCTCTTCTTGTCCAACACTCATTTACCTGCACTAAAAGCGGACTCTGATGCAATTGAAGACACGAGAGGAGTTAGTAGATCATGTGCCATAATAGAAAGTACCGGAAATGTTCTTTCATATGTTCTCTACCATGTTAAGATATCAAAATTTCCCAAGTCCTACCGTGTAAGATAATTTGTTTCTAAATATTTAAAAAGTTCAATGAGTGAAGAATTTACACTTACTTTTTGTTTTTCTTTTTTGCAATAAGAGACCAAGATGGATCGTTGCTACTTGAAAGACATGTCACAGGTGCAGTACTCGTAGTACTTGCATATTTAGATTCATATGAAGCATGCATATATTTCAGTCAACATTCTATTCACCTCATAACAAGAAGGAAGTTTGATAGATAAATTCTCAGCAATACTAATTAAGAGCGTTTCTAGACCATCTAACTTAATTTTTGGGTCCATTACAGCAGTTAGAATAAAAATAATTGGCATGTTTTCAAAATATTTTCTAAACTTTTCTTCCATAACCTTGCAAATATGGTAAACTTTTCTAAGTAGTTTCAGTGCCGGACAAATTTAGATGGACTGGCGGTGGAGGGAGTGTGTGCGGTACAGATCCAGTACAGCTTTGAGTCCAGCAGCAGGGGACCAATGAGAGTTCACCATCTGCATAGATTTTCTTGATTCCTACGTTGTCAAATCATGGCCACGAACAAATATATATTATATATATTTATATATCTTAATATCTAGCAGGCCATATTTGGGTGGGTGTTGTTTCCTGTTTATGCACACGGTTTTGCCTCTGGGGCCTATGCTTGTTGATTGATGCATAACAGTAAAATCCACGTGATCAATTTTGGGAGAAATTATTAACTGCTCATGGATCACTATTTGTTAGACAGAAAGTTTAGGTACCCAGAATGGGTACCCGGAATCTACCCAGAATTTAAAATTGAATGATCCAGATTGACATGACTTGAATCTGGACCATTCAATTTTGCATTCTGGATAGATTCTGGGTATCCTTTTTTGGTACGTAGCAGTGCTCATTTGTTAGATGTACCATCCCAAGAGCATCTCCAACCATGTTCTAAAACTCTAAAATAGAGACTGAACAGCGGATCCTTTCAAAATTCTTCCACAAAGTATGTAAGTTAAACATAAAAAAGAGTATTAATTATAGAAAATTTTCAAGGTCTCTTCAAGATTCTTCCATAAAGTATAAAAGTTAAACATAAAAAAGGTATAAAAAAAATTCCTCGATATGTCACATTCATTCTCCATTGGGAAAATTTCAAAAAACCCCCCAAACTTTGACCTAAATATCAAAAATACTCCCAAACTTACAATTTTTTCAAGCATACTCCCAAACTTTCATTCCGTAATAAAAAATACTCCTTCCGTCTCCATCCGTTTGGCAACTAACGGAAAATGATGAGCTGGAACTTAACAGACAATAAGTGGTGCACAACGGCCCAAAACGACGTCGTTTTGGGCCTTTAAAAAAAAATAATCCTTTCCCCTATCTCCTCCAATTCACACAGAGAGAGAGAGAGAGAGAGAGAGAGAGAGAACTGGGTTGCTAGAAATCATTAAACCCATTTCCCTCCCTTCATCCCTAGAAATCTTTCATTCATTAAACTCTCTCTCTCTCTAAAACCCCAAAGTTCACAAATCTGAAAAACATCCATTAATCACATTCTAATTCTGGTGCGGTTGAGTCGCCGGAAAATGATAGGGGAATAGGGGATTGGCCGGAAAATGCGGATTGAAAAATGTGTATGAGGAATCAAAAAGTTTCGAACAACCTACAACATAAAATTGCTAGGATAAACAATTGTATACAGAAACCATATGTATTGAATTGAATTGAATGACCAATTTTATTGAGAATTGGTTACAATGACAATCTGGGTGGATCTGAGTTCAAGTGGGGTTCTGGGTGGGAGCTTAGTATGATCAATCTGTAAACTGAACCCAGTTCTATGTATATATTTTTTCTCTGCTACTGTATATATTTGGAAAGATGAAGGTAAGCTAATTTAAAATGGAAGGATACATATAGATCAGAGATAGAAGGGTCAAGTACGAAGACCTTGATTACTGTCGGTGTAGAGGGTACAGTCTGATTTGGGGAGTAGTTGTCTGGCCAAAGCTGGTGTTTCTCCGCCGGACCGCCGCCCATGCTCGAGGGTGTAAAGAAGAAGAATGAGAGAAGTTATTTGGTGTTGGCTGGATACAGAATAGGGTATGTTCAAGAGTAATGTTAACCATTGGATTTAGTAATTGCCATGTGTCTCATTATGAGAGGGGTTGGAGCATCGAGAGGAGGAAGACCCACATGCATATTAATTGTTCTTAAGCATTTAACGGAGCCCAAACGTCCAGCTCATCATTTTTCGTTAGTTGCCAAACGGATGGAGACAGAAGGAGTATTTTTTATTACGGAATGAAAGTTTGGGAGTATGCTTGAAAAAATTGTAAGTTTTGGAGTATTTTTTATATTTAGGTCAAAGTTTGGGGGGGTTTTTTGAAATTTTCCCTTCTCTATTGTACAATTTTAGAGCATATTTGGAGATGCTCCAACAGATTAAGGCCTTGTTTTCCAAATGATAAAATCAAGATTTGATAATGCAAACATCTTACATTTTATCAAAACTCTTCCTCATTTGATAAAATCAAGTGTTGATTTTTTCAAATCTTGATTTTATGTTGATTTTATCGTTTGGAAAATGAGGTCTGATAGTGAATCTAAAAGTATAATATTAACCTCAGTTGACAATAAGAATGTCACAGATCACAAGTGAACAAGAGTAAGTTATGTTGCCTGCCAACTACTGTTGTGGTTACAGAAAAATGTTCAGCTGCTCCTCTCTCTCTCTCTCTCCTCTCTAGATCTTGTCTTCGTTTCTTCTTCTTCTTCTTCTTCTTTTTTAATTTATTGGGTTGGTTCTGTTCATTTGGGCTCTTATTTTGGGGATTTTGGATTGAAAAACCAAAAAACCCAACAGCCCATCTCGTTACTCAGTTGGAATTATTCTTGAAATCTGTGGCTATAATTTGAAGATATCATAGAAAAAAACTAACACCCATTTCATTACTCTGCTGAAAATGGAAAACGAGAAGTTGAAAATGGGATAAGGTGTCGCCCAAACAGCCTCTTAGTCTTATCATCCACTGCTCAAACAGAGTTCCTTTTAGTGCGCATGACATATGATAGGCGCGCGGGAAGCTTGCTTACGAGCGCCTAAGTAGGGGGATTTAGCATGATTAGACGTGCGTTTTGAGCCTTATTTTCCGATTAATATGTGCACGTGGTATTTTTGGTGTCTCGAGTATAATTTGCAGGTATTCTAAGGTCGTGGGTGTAATTTCAAGATATTGGAAGTTCATGCACGTAGATCAAGAGTTGGAGGCGAGCGGATTATGCATGGAAGTGACCGAAAACCGTCGGGAGCGCTACCCCAAATATTTGGAGCGCTCAAATTGGGCACAAAAGGGTCCCAGAAATAAACAGAAGGTTTTGGAGCGCTACACCAAAAGTGGTGTAGCGCTACCGAAGGGTCAATGGCCAATGAGGTCAACGGAGCGCCAGCCGGTCAACATAGAAGTTAGAAGGGCGGGAGCGCTACCCCTGTTTTAGGGTAGCACTACCGAGCGCGTATCATGCACAGTGAACGTCGCCGTTTTGGGTGTCGCGCGGTTATTTTCGGATTTTCGTCGTTTTTTCTTTAGGATTTACGAAGATTAGTATAAGTACTCTTGTTTTAACCCAGATTAGGGTTCCACGAATTCTCCTTAGGTTTTGTGTTTTCAAGTTTTCGGCTACGGATTCGGAGTTCTTCATTCAACATTTCGCATCCAAGATTGGTTTTCAGAATCTCTGCTTGTGGATTGGATTTTGCATATTAACAATCAAGTTCAGTTTTTCCCTTGCAATTTGCGGTACCGTTATCTGTTGTTCTCATATTTAATTGTTCAAGCATGCTTAGATTTAGTTTCAATTTGATCTCCGAAATCCTTATAATCATGAGTGAGTAGTCGCCTTGAGTGCGGCTGTGGGGCGAAGGTGCCTACGTATAGACTAACCAATATTTCACCTCGGGGCCGAATTAATTCAGTTTTCAAGCAATTTTGGGATCAAGAAACTTTTCTAACAAACAACCCAGGCATTACCGGAATTCGAACGCGCACGGAATCTGGTGACAGGTGGTGCGCAATTGGTAGGAAGCTTTTCTCGTATTCTAAAGTCAGTAAAAGGAGTAATTGTGGCCCGAGTAAATATCGGTTAGGCTAGGCGTGGACGCTGGGTTCCCTAAGCTGTGATCTCTTTATTAATTCGCATTCAGTCAATTTAGCTTAGTAATTTAGTTAATAAAATCTCATCAAATCAAGGGGTGGCTACCTAAGAGCCAGTTAAAACTGCACTTTCACACTTTTGAGTCAAGCACTTAAGTCGTCTCTGTGGTTCGACTCCGGTACTTCCGGATTTATTGTGCTACACTGGTCGAGAGTCCTACGCTTGGGACGCGTCTTTATTCGTCTTATTTTTAGTCACCTGGTCGGTCAAACATTTTTGGCGCCGTTGCCGGGGACGACAGCGTGTGTTCAGAAGTGTAGAGTCGTAGTTTAGTTTCTCCTTTAGGTCAGTCATCATAGGTAGAGGTAAGAAGGGTGTTCCTAAGCAGGACCCTCTTTATTTCCGTGACCCTACACACCGTTTAGTTCGAAGAGAACTGGAGTTGGGTCAGCCTGCGTCACCGAGTGTTTCATCTTCTAGTTCGGGGTTAGACCTAGCTCAGGCAGCGTCTATTCCCATTAGTGATCTTTCTATCGAACTACCTTTTGAGTCAGTTAGTGTTAGTAATCCACTTTATCAGTCAGTCAGAGTCAGAGTCAGAGTTAGAGGTAGGTGATATGGCTGAGCAGCAAGTCGTGCAACAACCATCTTTGAGGCAACATCTTTATCCAGAGAGGTCCACTCCTGAAGGACCCATTGTGTTTCCTCGTGAGACACAAGAGGCACGTAATGCTTTCACTGTTAAACCCGGTGTCCTGAACAGCCTCCCTAATTTCTATGGGAGGGAGTGCGATGACCCATATGAACATGTGCGGACATTCGAGGGATTGGTGCGCAACCTCGCGTCCAATACCCAATACGAGAATGCATGTCTCAAGCTATTTGAGGCAACACTAAAAGATGGCGCACTAATGTGGTTTAGGATGCAAAAGTCTCAATCTCTCACCACCTGGGCGCAAGTGCGCGACGCTTTCTATAGGAAATACTTCTCTGAGGCTAAGACTACGAGCTTTAGGCGTCAAATCCAAGGCTTTAGGCAGGAGAGAGGTGAGTCGTTTCTCAAGGCTTAGGAGCGATTTAAGGAATTAATCCTCAGATTACCACACCATGGTTTTGAGAGGATTCAATTAGTCGAGTTTTTCCACCTGGGTCTCAACGCAGAGACTGTCCAGCACATAGAGTATTCTTGCAAAGGGGACGATTTCTTGTCCAAAACAGCTGACCAGGGGTGGGATTTCTTAGATGACTTAGCTGATAGGCAAAGAGCCTTGGAGCCATCTGATTTTGAGCGAGCCGGACCTTCAGGGTCCAACGTTATTCCGGTCACCATTCGTGACCAGCGACTCCAGGCTCAGGTCGAGAAAATGGCTCAGAGGTTAGAAGAGTTAGAAGTGAGTCAGACTCGTCCAGTCCATGAGGATAGTGTAGAGGAAGTCTGCGTGTGGTGTGAATGCAAAGGGCACACCGCAACCGCTTGCCCTGGGTTTCTAGCGGCCAAGGGGGCAAGTCAGTTCACTCAGGAAGAGGTTAATGCAGTTAGGACTTGGGATCCATTTTCGAATACATACAATCCAGGATGGAGGGATCACCCTAACTTTGGGTGATCAGATTCCAGACCTGTCGGTGGAGGTCAAGCTCAACCTCTTGCGCTACCTCCGCCGCAGCAATTTTCCCAATCCCAATCATTCAGGCCTCCGCAGGGCCAAGTCATTCCGTACCACTACCAGCAACAGCCTGGTAGGGGGGCAGGTCCATCCACTCGTGGTCCTCCCCCAGGTTATTCGCAGGTGGTCACTCGAGATCATAAGTTAGAAGAGAATGTCAACTCCATGATGCAGTCTCAGATGACATTTCAGACTGAGACAAGGCAGCAAATAGGAGCCCTTACCACCCAGATGTCCCAACTCACTGCGATTATTAGTCAAATGCAGCAGGAGAAGGGCAAGTTTCCAGCCCAGGGTAGTACAGCGGGCGCCCATTACTTGGGAAATTCTTCAGGCCCGAATGTTCAAGGTCAGAATCAGGAGGAGGCCAAGTCGGTCACCATTCTCAGAAATGGGAAGGAGATCAATAAGTCCATCCCGCCAAAGCAAAAACCAGATCCACCCCCGGAACCGGTTGATGCACCGAGGGCAAATCCTGCGAGTGTTGAGAAGTCACCTGAGGTGGTGGAGCCTGCTGTTGCGGCCCCCATGACTCACACGCCGCCAGCAAGACCGTTAGCTCCATTTCCCCAAAGGCTGGCGGTGAAGCCTAAGCAGAGCATGAACCATAAGATGCTAGAACTTTTTCAGAGGGTGCAATTCCCTATTACTTTGATGGAGGCAATAGAGTCTTTCCCACAGTGTGCGAAGGTACTGAAGGACCTTTGCACGACTAAGCGCAAGAATCAGAACAACGTGGTTCTGACAGAGCAAGTGAGCTCCATCCTTCAGACTGAGATTCCTGCCAAGTGCAAGGATCCAGGATGTCCCACCATACCCATAGCAATTGCAGGGCAGACGTTCGATAAGGCATTGTTGGATTTGGGAGCGAGTGTCAATTTGCTCCCCTATTCAGCATTTTTGAGATTGGGCCTTAGGAATCTTAGAGAGACTCCCGTCACACTCCAGTTGGCAGACCGGAGTGTTAGGGTTCCGAAAGGGGTGGTGGAAGATGTATTAATTAGGGTGGGTGAGTTCCAATTTCCCGCGGACTTCATTGTCCTTGATATTAGCCCAGGTCCCGAGGTTTTAGAAAAGACTCTCATCATTCTAGGTCGTCCTTTCTTAGCCACCTCCAATGCCGTCATGAACTGCAAAACTGGCAAGGTCCAGTTATCTGTTGGCGAGGATAGGATGGAGGTGGATGTTTACAGTGTTAACACTTTAGGCGAGGATGATGAGGAGTCAGAGGAGCTGTGTCTGATAGACACACTCATTCAGGAGCACATCGATACAGTCCTGTATAAGGACCCTCTGGAGGTGGCACTTACCACTGAGGAGGTATCATTTTTAGAGTCAGCAGAGGTAGGCACTTTCCGTGAGATGTTAGAAGTAGAGGATGCGTGCGAGGAGTTATATGGGGTCGCTCATGACCTAATGTTCGAGCCTCTGGGCAACCCTCCACCCAAGGTTCTTCCATCTTTAGACCAACCACCTAAACCAGAGTTGAAGCCTCTCCCGGACACGCTCAAGTATGCCTTTTTGAAGGACAATGATACTTATCCGGTAGTGATTTCCTCAACCCTTGAGGAAATGCAAGAGAGGAAGCTGCTTGACCTGCTGAGAGAGCACATAGGCGCGCTTGGTTGGACCATAGCTGATCTGCATGGTATAAGCCCCACGGTGTGTACACACCGAATCATTCTTGAGGATAGTGTTAAGCCGTCTAGACAGCCCCAGAGGCGCTTGAACCCAAACATGAAAGAAGTGGTATGGGCTGAGGTGCTTAAGCTTTTAGATGCGGGTATTATATACCCGATTGCCCATAGTGAGTGGGTAAGCCCAGTACAGGTTGTGCCTAAGAAGGCTGGGGTCACTGTGGTGACCAATGAGCAAGGAGAGTTAGTGCCGACCCGCATTCCTACAGGTTGGCGAGTTTTCATCGATTACCGGAAGCTCAATGCGAGCACCCGGAAAGACCACTTCCCTCTCCCTTTCATTGATCAAATTTTGGAGAGGGTGGCTGGTCGAGCCTTCTATTGTTTTCTAGATGGGTACTCAGGGTACAACCAGATAGAGGTCACGTTAGAGGACCAGGAAAAGACCACGTTCACGTGTCCGTATGGTACATATGCTTACCGTCGCATGCCCTTTGGGTTGTGCAATGCACCTGGTACCTTTTCCAGGTGTATGATGGGGATTTTTAGTGACATGATTGAGCAGATTGTAGAGGTGTTTATGGATGATTTCTCGGTCTTCGGGGACTCATTCGATGGATGCCTCGAGAATTTAGGCAAGGTCTTGCAGAGGTGCGAGGAGAAGCACTTAGTGCTAAATTGGGAGAAATGCCACTTCATGGTGACCCAAGGGATTGTGCTAGGGCACATTGTGTCCTCCAAGGGTATTGAGGTGGACAAAGCCAATATAGACTTGATCCGTAATCTTCCTACCCCTAAGTCTGTCAAAGATGTGCGTTCATTTCTTGGACACGCTGGTTTTTACCGGCGGTTCATTAAAGATTTTAGTGCTATCTCCCGTCCATTGTGTCAACTGTTGGCAAAGGACGCACCTTTTGTGTGGTCCGAGGCATGTGAGGGGGCATTCTTAAAGTTGAGGCGGAGTCTTACTACTCCGCCAATCGTGCAATCCCCTGATTGGAGTCTTCCCTTCGAGTTGATGTGTGATGCTTCTGACTATGCAGTCGGAGCTGTTTTAGGACAGAGGAGAGGGAAAGACCCATGTGTGATTTACTATGCGAGCAAGACGCTCAATGCGGCACAGATGAATTACACCACTACCGAGAAAGAGTTATTAGCGGTGGTGTTTGCCGTAGACAAGTTTCGATCCTATCTGGTGGGCTCGCAGATCACGGTGTTTACCGATCATGCAGCCCTGAAGTACTTGATTACCAAACAGGATGCGAAAGCCCGCCTTATCCGGTGGATTCTGCTTCTGCAAGAATTCCACCTTGTCATCAAGGATAAGAAGGGGGTCGAGAATGTAGTAGCCGACCACCTGTCTCGTCTAGAGTTTGAGGACCCCACCTCTGATCTTCCCATTAGAGATTCTTTCCCCGATGAGCAGTTGTTCGCTGCTAATGAGTGCCCATGGTATGCTGATATCGCCAATTATTTGGTGACTGGGCAGATTCCTTCTCATTGGTCTACCCAAGAGAAGCAGCGATTTTTGAGGAGTGTCCGCCAGTACATATTTGATGACCCTTACTTGTTCAAATACTGTGCGGACCAGATTGTGCGAAGATGTGTCCCCGAGTCTGACCAGCAGGGAGTCATAGAGTTTTGCCATAGTGAGGCGTGTGGGGGTCACTTCTCTGCGAAGAAGACCACCGCCAAGATTTTACAGTGTGGGTTCTGGTGGCCCGATATGTTTAAGGGTGTACACTTGTTTTGTAGGTCATGTGACCGTTGCCAAAAGCTTGGCAAGTTGTCTGCGCGTCATGAGATGCCCCTCCGGCCTATTCTTGTGCTAGAGGTTTTTGATTGTTGGGGCATCGACTTTATGGGTCCATTTCCTATGTCTCATGGGTATGAGTACATCCTCTTGGCGGTGGACTATGTGTCGAAGTGGGTGGAAGCGATTCCCACTAGGTCTATGGAGTCGAAAGTCGTGCTCGAGTTTCTTAAGGCTAACATTCTGTCGAGGTTTGGCGTGCCACGTGCCATTATCTCGGATCAGGGCACGCATTTCACGAGTCGGTCATTTGAGAAATTGATGGGGGAATTTCACGTTACTCATAAGGTATCCACATCATACCACCCCCAAACCAATGGGCATGCCGAGTTAGCAAATAGGGAGATTAAGAGAATTCTGGAAAAGACCGTAGGTGTGACTAGGAAGGATTGGTCCACTAGGTTGAACAATGCGTTGTGGGCCTACCGCACTGCTTACAAGACCGTGTTGGGAGCTTCACCCTACCGGCTCGTTTACGGTAAGGCCTGCCACCTGCCTGTTGAGTTAGAGAAGAAGGCCTATTGGGCCATTCAGAAAGTCAACTCTAGTTTGATTGAGGCGGGTGAGCATAGGAAATTGCAATTGAGTGAACTTGAGGAGCTTAGGAATGACGCGTATGAGAACGCTAGTATCTATAAGGCGAAGGTTAAGGCGTATCATGATAAGAATATTCAGCGCAAAACCTTTAGGGCTGGTCAGAAAGTGTTACTCTATAATTCGCGTCTTCATATATTTCCAGGAAAGTTGAGGTCCCGTTGGGATGGTCCCTACATAGTAACCAATGTATACCCAAATGGTTCAGTCGATGTCCGTGACCCTAAAGATGATAATGTGTTCAAAGTTAACGGGCAGCGTCTCAAACCTTATTTGGAATTTTGGAGTAGGCGAACCTGATGAGGAGTTGGTCGATCCTGTTTATTCGGACGACCCAGTTGTGTAGGCGGTTTCTGCCTTGTTCTGAAGGGTAGCTCACGCGTACCATGCTCTTCATTGAGTGTGGACCCGACCCCTATCGTTAGGGGTACCCATCATTGACTTGGGTTTGCATAGCTTCGCACGCCGCTATTAAAAGAAGGATCGTGTGCCCAGCCCCGGTAGTAAGGGCGATTGTGTATTGTCATGTTTGTTTTCATTCTTAAAAAAAAAAAAAAAACGGTCCGGTATAGCCACCTAATTTCTAGCCTTAAATTTGTGTATCTGGGTTTCTAACGATCTTATTGCCGTGTCTCGGATAGTCATAAAAGACGATTGGCTCTGATTTCTTTAAGGAAAAACCTTGAGAAATTTAACCTGTTGAGTCATGACTTACCCGGGATTGTTATGATGACCTTCTCTACGCAAATTTAAGTGAGCAAATTAGGGAGAAAAGTAGTACCCGTACCTTTCACGTGACGGAAGTGGTGGTGTTTGTTATTTCCTTTATTTTATTTGTTGTGGCCCGGCTTTCAAATGCGGGCAGTACTGACATCATTTGTTGCCTAGTAGGTAGTTGGTTCTTGCGTCTTTTGCAGGCATAGATCCTGGGAGCGGTTCTGATGATGACCTGCGACAATGGTGGCAAATTCCCCATAAATCGGCCGGGGTTGTGATGGTTGGCTGCCATCCGTCGGTTCATCTCTTTCCCTTGTTATTCTATTTTTATGTTTTGTCTTCATGCTCTGAGGACAGAGCAATTTTCAAGTTGGGGGAAGGGGTGTACTTTGTACACGTTTGGGTTGTTTTGAGCGTTGCTAGTAGTTAGGGGTCATTATTAAATTTTTGGTTAATTTTTGAGTTTGGGGATACGATTGTTATGCTTGATTGTATGAGCTAGATGAGCATGCTAGATTCTTGTCTCGTTGATTGCATGTTTAACTTGTTCACATGCATATATCTGACATCTACGTTTGAATATTTTCCACACCATAAACAAGTTTGAGTAGGTGTTTCCACGTTGTGCACAATATATCCTTAAAGCATCTCATATTTCATTGTCTTCACTTTCCGCATTCGCATAAAACAGTAGGCGTTTATACCGCATATCATGAGTTAAATATTTTATATGCATGTGTGAGAGTTGGTGACGTGTTTAGGGGATGAAACAAGGCCATTTTTGCATGATTAGACCATTATACGTGTCCCATTGATCCCATGTTTAACCAGTCTGTGTCAGTTCCTGTGTCGAACTTAGGAAACCGGTGTTTGGGTGGTGTGTCAGTTTGGTGGTCCAACTCTGTGTAAATCTTTAGAGACCTGAATCAATGAACGTTGTGGTTAAGGAAGAATTTGGAATGTTGCTTGTGGATGCCATGGTCTTAAGAAACCTTTAACCTTAAACCTTAAGCCCCGAACCCCTATGTTGAAAAACCCAATTCTGTTTTCCCACTAATGAATTCCCATTTACGAAAGAGAGAATGAATTTTCGGTGATTTTCGGCTGCCTTGCAAAAAAAAAAAAAAAAAAAAGCCGCTCGGTAGCGCTACACCAAAAACGGTGTAGCGCTACAGTGTGTTCTGTCCGAAAAAGGTTTGCGGCCTAAAACGCGAATCTCTCTCTCTCTCCCCCACTTTTCTCCTTCTTCTCCATTCTTCTTCTTCTTCTTCCGCCCAAAACTTCCATTACCACTCAAAACCCTAATCTTTAAACCCCCATAACTCTCCCAAATCTTCACCAATCTTCACCAAACTTTACAGAAACGCTCCTCTCACTCTCCTCTACCATAATACCCGAACCAAATTTCTTCTAACCCACCAAAATTCCCAGATCAGAAAACCCAAAAAAAAAAAAAAAAACCCAAATTTTTTTTTTAAACCAAAAACCCTAAGTCATGGCATCTAAAAGGCAAAACATTGGTAGAGGGAAGGCAGTAGCAGGGCCTTCCAGTGGAGTGGAGGAGGTTCAACCGGTCCGGGCAAAGCGTAGGGACCGGGACCAGATAGACAGAGACAACCAGGCGAAGTGGGAGGCCTCGATTAAGCAGAGGGGGGTGAAAAACGAGAGGCATATTATCAATGATGGTTTGTGGCCCGAGCACTTCCCGCCATTCCAAGCCATTCGGGATCAAGGTATGGATTTCTGGTTCGAACCTAATCCCGGTTACAATAACGCTTTAGTTGAAGAATTTTATAAGAATATGACTGTGCCGGAGCCTGGGACCTTTTTGACTCCGGAGGCACGGATTATCTCCAAAATTGGCAATACCCCAGTGTTTATCGATGCCAAAGAGATAGCCCTTGCTTGGGGGTATGTGAGGCCTACGAGGCCCACAACTTACCCGAGGCCGGAGTCGGCTTTCAATGATGATGAGGTGAACGGTTATTTGTATGATGATAGGAGGAATGCTAGAAACCCTCACTGGCCCGGTAAGCTCACACAGGATTATCGGTTTATGAACCAGGTGGTATGTTATAATCTGTATCCCAGGGGTAAGGAGGGTGCGCCCCAGAAGTTTGTGGGAAATCTAATGTTTGCATTCATGGAAGAAAATACTGTTTGTGATTGGGCTCTGTTCGTATTTGGGCAGATGTGTGATTTTAGGGATGCCCCTACCTCGTTGAGGATGCCCTTCCCGTGTTTAGTGAGTAAGATTCTAAGGAGCAAGATTGCTCTGGCTCGGAAATACCTTGTTGATGACCCCTTGAACCCCAAGGATATGGATTCCTCCATTCTTACGCGCAGTAGGGCCCAGTTGAGAGCAACTGAGGGATCGTTGCTTACACCGCCGCCACCCAGTGCTAGCACCAAGACTTGGCTTGAGAAAATTTTCGGGTGTATTACGGGATTGGCGAGGAGTAACCAGAAGTTGAAGAGGGGACAAGCGCAGATTATGAGGGATCAATCGGATTTGAAGGATAGACATCTCCATCTGGAGGCGCGAGTCATGGGGCAGAATCCGGGGCCTTTCCAACCCAGACAGTGGCCACCGTTGGAGGTGAGCGATGACTTCGGTGATGCACCTTTGGAGGAGGAGCATTCTGACGCAGGGATTGGTGAGGAGGACTGAGCATGGAGTTGGACACGGGTTGGATTGGGGGTGTTAGTTTTATTGTTTTGCTATTTCATGTGTTTGAGTTGTTGGGAACTATGACATTTTATTGTTTGTTTATGTCGGTGGTGCGACCGTGTGTGTGGTCGGCGGTTGTGTCGAACTTAATTCGTGGTGTTCTGTGTAGTATGATGTTATGGTATTAGTTGTTATTATGTGATGTTCGTGTTTGTTTTATCTGTGTTGGTGACGGCCAGTCTGGGTAGATTGACCATGAGCTTCTATAGGCCGTCACCCTTTGCATGTTCCCTTTATCTTGTTAGCCGCGGTCATTACAAGCCTAACGAAGCCCTTAGTTGACCCGATGCACGTCGTTTGACTCTCCTGCATGCATGTGGTATATCTAGATTATGAATGTGTGGTATCTTGATTCGTGAGTTTTCATTGCATAATTCAGCGTTGATTTGACTGGCACGTGGTAATTCTGTTCATTCCACGGTTGATCGCCAGGCGCCTCACATGGGATGTAGAGTGTTTCAGTAAGTACGAGTGATATTGTGGCAAGTGGGAGTATTCTATCTTTAATCTTGTTGAGGAATGGATTTATTCAGATTTGTGCTAGGGCATGCATGTGACCGAGTTGTGGGTAAGAAAGAGATGATACTTAGATTGTTTATTTGATTTTGTACAGGTTGCATAACCCTCGTATCCCTTATTGAGTCGTTGTTTTTATTATTTTTCGTTTCGTTCGTTACTAGGGACTAGCAACGCTCAAGTTGAGAGATGTGATAGGCGCGCGGGAAGCTTGCTTACGAGCGCCTAAGTAGGGGGATTTAGCATGATTAGACGTGCGTTTTGAGCCTTATTTTCCGATTAATATGTGCACGTGGTGTTTTTGGTGTCTCGAGTATAATTTGCAGGTATTCTAAGGTCGTGGGTGTAATTTCAAGATATTGGAAGTTCATGCACGTAGATCAAGAGTTGGAGGCGAGCGGATTATGCATGGAAGTGATCGAAAACCGTCGGGAGCGCTACCCCAAATGCGCTCAAATTGGGCACAAAAGGGTCCCAGAAATAAACAGAAGGTTTTGGAGCGCTACACCAAAAGTGGTGTAGCGCTACCGAAGGGTCAATGGTCAATGAGGTCAACGGAGCGCCAGCCGGTCAACATAGAAGTTAGAAGGGCGGGAGCGCTACCCCTGTTTTAGGGTAGCGCTACCGAGCGCGTATCATGCACAGTGAACGTCGCCGTTTTGGGTGTCGCGCGGTTATTTTTGGATTTTCGTCGTTTTTTCTTTAGGATTTACGAAGATTAGTATAAGTACTCTTGTTTTAACCCAGAGAGGGTTCCACGAATTCTCCTTAGGTTTAGTGTTTTCAAGTTTTCGGCTACGGATTCGGAGTTCTTCATTCAACATTTCGCATCCAAGATTGGTTTTCAGAATCTCTGCTTGTGGATTGGATTTTGCATATTAACAATCAAGTTCAATTTTTCCCTTGCAATTTGCGGTACCGTTATCTGTTGTTCTCATATTTAATTGTTCAAGCATGCTTAGATTTAGTTTCAATTTGATCTTTGAAATCCTTATAATCATGAGTGAGTAGTCGCCTTGAGTGCGGCTGTGGGGCGAAGGTGCCTACGTATAGACTAACCAATACTTCCCCTCGGGGCCGAATTAATTCAGTTTTCAAGCAATTTTGGGATCAAGAAACTTTTCTAACAAACAACCCAGGCATTACCGGAATTCGAACGCGCACGGAATCTGGTGACAGGTGGTGCGCAATTGGTAGGAAGCTTTTCTCGTATTCTAAAGTCAGTAAAAGGAGTAATTGTGGCCCAAGTAAATATCGGTTAGGCTAGGCGTGGACGCTGGGTTCCCTAAGCTGTGCTCTCTTTATTAATTCGCATTCAGTCAATTTAGCTTAGTAATTTAGTTAATAAAATCTCATCAAATCAAGGGGTGGATACCTAAGAGCCAGTTAAAACTGCACTTTCACACTTTTGAGTCAAGCACTTAAGTCATCTCTGTGGTTCGACTCCGGTACTTCCGGATTTATTGTGCTACACTGGTCGAGAGTCCTACGCTTGGGACGCGTCTTTATTCGTCTTATTTTTAGTCACCTGGTCGGTCAAGCAACATACCATATTCACAGTGGATGCACCTTGGACTCTTTGACTCAGTCTTCTCCGACTTCAATTCTTCTTGTAGATGCCACCTCCCAGCTAGGGCCGCAAACGAGAACAGCCAGTGGCCCGGCTCGTTTAGTAATTGAGTCGATCTTGAGTTTTAAGCTAGTTTAGTTAATGAGCTCGCTAAAGCTCGGCTTGACTCATAAAAACTCGGCTCGTTTATATATGCTCGGCTTGTTTAAGGATGCTCGTTAAATAAATTACTCTAGTTGGCTCGTTAAAGACTCAACTCATTTATGAACGAGCTGGGCTCGAGCTCAAATTTTTTGCTAGTTAATTACTTAAAGTCTTATAGTGCACCACTCAAACCCCACGTGAGTTTTTTTTCCGCCATCGAAACCATCTATGTTCTATGCAATATAGAAGGCATAATTCAGACCGAGAATAAATCTGATCGCTTATCGTTAGACACTTTGATCAAACAAAAAATCTCATTTTATTAATGAATTTGCGTCCCGATGAAAAACCTTTCTAAGCCTGATGGAGCCCAAAATTAATATGTATGACTTAATCAATAAACATAATGAAATCAACGGTCTCAGTCGTCATGATTGTGTCGCGGTTGTGAGGTTCCTATACATTCAACTACAACACAAGACTTGGTCTCATATCAAATAAGTATATATGTTGAAGATATAAATTATAAGAGTTGTTGCCAAGTTTTATCTTTAGAATGGTCGATCCGAACCTTTAGGTATTCTCATCTTACTGTTCCAAAATTGCTAACAAAATCAAAGATCATCCTATAACAACCACGTCATCGGTAGACATTTAATGCATCCGGATGCATTAAAGTCTAATAGTGCACAATCCGAGCACCACCTAAGGTTTTTATTCGCGATTGAAACCGTCTATCTTTATTATAATATGAATTAGATTAGTTATACCTAGAATGAAGTTGATTAATTGCATATCGTTAAACACATAGATTGGGCAGTTAGTATTATTTTTGGGGATCAAAAGACGATAAGTTACCTAGAGTACAATAATGCAACTAGTACAGATCTCGTGCACAAATATTTTTATGCTTATTTATTTATTTATTTTTTTAATTTGAACTCATGCATGCACGTATTATTTTGCACAGATCCTATGTGTCGAGTTCATTTCAAAAAGGGAAAATTATCGAAATGGTCCTATAGTTTCACTCGAGTCTCAATTTAGTCCCTCTAGTTTCAATTGCAGTAGTTTCAATTTTGGTTGAATTAGATCCAATAGATAACGGACGTTTGTAAAGATGACAGAAATCCCAATTTGGGGGGTTTTTTGAGGGGCAAAACTGACTTTTTGACCCTCCTTCTTCTTCCCCATTTTGAAACCCTAACCCTAATCCTTTGCTTTGCAGGAAAAAATATATATATCAGAATATATATACCAAATTTTCTATAATCCAAGAAAATTCTTCAAGTACAAAGCTAGTAGGAACCGTCCAGTTTTTTAGTCATCGGGTGATCAACAGTAGAGGCTCTCAGATCTCAGATTCTCTGCAATTTCAGTTTCCCATCGGTCTCCATTCTCGTGCAACTTCTCTTTATCATATAGAAGCTCCTACATCAATGAGGTAAACATAAGTGGCTTGAAATTTAATTTTTTTAAAAAAAGGCAGAACGCAATCAACTTAACAAGCATCCACATCCCTCGTGAGTCTCGGTTGCAAATTCGAAATTGGGTCCTTCAACGATAGCATCAACGGGGCATGCCTCTTGGCAGAAACCACAGTAGATGCACTTTGTCACGGCAATGTCGTACCTGAGAGAAACTGATGTAGCGCAGCTTATGGAAACGAAATCGATCGCGCAAGAGAAACGCGAACTATAAGAACGACCCGAAGGTACTCCCTCCTTAAACGACCAAAATATGAGTAAAACTCGTTTTCTTTAATTCAATAACAACCAACCTCTGCCAATGGCCTTACAATCATACTTATAGTACCAAAGAAACCCTAGGTCAACTAGGAAACAAATTACGAAAGGATTTGACTTGCTAACCAAGTCGAAATCAAATAAATTACGAAAATTACCAAAAAAGGAAAATTCTAATTTGACTGGAAAATAAAAAACTAGGAAAAATTATAAGGTTGCCAAAACAGACGACAAATAAAATGGAATTTCCTACTAAAAGTTATAAGCAAATCAGTTATTTCCTAAAACGGCAAAATTGCCCGTTTGAAGGCCTAGACAAAATTGCCCGTTTCGCTTCCAAACGCCGACTCGGAGCCCTTTCGACAACGTTGGCCCGTGTGACTTATTTATTAATGTCGTTTGGGCCGCGGACGGGGCCGCAGCCGTTCCAGCCAAGTCTCAGCAACCTGGTCTGCATCAGAAACAACTCCACGAGAGAGAGAGAGAGAGAGAGAGAGCGAGAGAGAGAGAGCGAGCGAGCTATTCAGCAGAGTCATTTCACCTTGTAGTTCTGCGGCTTCCATCTTCACGCTCCTCAGCCTCAGTCGTGATAGCTTGAGCTGGACAAATCTGTCATGCAACCAACAGTACGAAAGAAGTTAACCAGCAATTCCAGATTATAGAAATTATTACTCTAAGATGCAAGTATTGACAGTTTCATATTTAGCAAACTAAGTGCAGGATTAGCAACACTAGAAACAACGTGCATATAATTTGGTGTTTATCTTTCTTCCGGGTTGTTCAGTTCTCACTCACATAACAATTGCAGGTAAGATGTTCCACCTCCCATGTATTCAACTATATCTGTGAACTTAATCCAAAAGTAGAAAGAACATGACAAGGCACATTTCAGAAAAATTAAACTCACAACTCTCATTCCAATCATCTCTGAGATCTACTCCCGTTTTGGAAGTGTTGAGAGTCCACCCCGTGTGGGCCTTTGGGCTTAGGCCCAGTGGGAGAGTTTAGGGTTTTAATGTAACTCTATTTATTTGTTGTGAGTCTCTTACTTTGGTGTGACCAAAAAGAGAGAGAAGCAGTGAGTTTGAGAGAGATACACGAGAGATCTTGGTGAGGTTTCAACTATTGTGAGAGTGAGTGTGAGTGTGTGTGTAACACAACAACACGGATTTTCTCCGGATTATAGTGAAACCCCCCCTCCCCGTGGATGTAGGTCCAATTTGGCCGAACCACGTAATATTGTGTGTTGCTTTCTCTTGATTTATACTGCTTTTGTGCGTGTGGTGCGTGTTTGGTCATAACAAACTGGTATCAGAGCTTGGGTTGAAGCACCGGAGAGCACAGAGCAGTTGGACGATCACTCGGAGGCCTTTGAAGCACTGTTTGGAGTTCTAGTCGGATAAAATAATTGACGAAAATTATTTTTGATCAGTGGGTTACGTGCGGCTCTCAGAGACGATCGCAACAGTGTAGGGGCGGTCAGATTTGGTCACCAGAGGACGGAGCACGAACTGTTTGAACAGAGGCGGCGGAGGCGAACGGTTCAACGGACTGGGCTCGGATCAAAGGTTGTTGGATTCGGGTTTTGAGCACAGAGGCTTCTTCGTCTCGTCGAGACGATCACAGTGGTAGTCGGCCGGTCACCGGATAGCCTCTCACGCGCCGGTATAAGCTCGGCGAGTGAGATCTAGTCTCGCGGGTGGAGTGCACGCGCGGCGGCGGTGAAAAGGTGCTAGGGCTGACGTTATCACGGGCTAGGGCTGACGTCAACAACAGTTCAAAGGGTTCAGGCGGAGGTCCAAAAGGGTCATATAGGTCAGGGTTCAGGGTCAAAGGGATCAGAGGTCAGGTCAAAGGGGTCAGACCGGAGTTCAAAGGGTTCAAACCGGTGTGGACCGACGGTTCAGAGGAAAAGTCAGACCGGGTTCAGTCAGACCAGACCGGACAGCGGTCCAGTATCAGACCCGATTGTGTTTATCGACCGGTTCAGTGAGTTTTTTGACCGGTTCAAGACCGGTTCGGACCGGTTCCCGACTCTGTTCGACGTCCCGGATCCAATCCCGGGCTCGGTTTGCGGAGATTTGATACAGATATTGACATTACGTTTTATTTTACTGCTTTAAATCATTCCGGGGAGTATCAGATCAATTGTGGGAGTTTCTGGGGGTGCTTTATTTCAGATTATCTTGTTTGCTGAGATGTCAGAGATAAATATGAATGCTATGCTAGTATTGACGGCGACCAATTATGCGATTTGGAAGCCTAGAATGGAGGACATGCTTATTTTGAAAGAGCTTTATGAGCCCTTGGAACACGTAGGGGTCAAACCGACGGAGGTGAAAACCGAAGATTGGAAGAGTTTGAACAGGAAAGCAGTTGCTTTGATCCGCCAGTGTGTTGGACATGAGGTTATTCATCATGTAGCACAGGAGACAGATGCTTATGCCTTGTGGACGAAATTGGAGGGGATGTATCAGTCGAAAACATCCCGGAATAAGGCGCTACTGATGAGGAGGCTTGTGAATTTGAAGCTCTGGGTTGGGAATTCGATTGTCGGACATTCCAGTGAGTTTCAGAATTTGGTTAATCAGCTGTCTAATGTTGGGTTGAAGTTCGATGATGAGTTACAGGCTTTGTTGTTGCTCAGTTCTCTTCCGGATAATTGGGAGACATTGGTGGTTTCCCTGAGTAACTCAGCGCCGGATGGTAAGTTGTCAATAGCTATGGTAAAGGATGCCATTTTCAACGAAGAGGCGAGGAGGAATGAGATGGGGGCTGTGCGGGTTGATGAGTCATAGGCACTTTTTTCGGGCAGTAACAGGGGCAGAGACCAATCGAGGGGAAACAGAAAGAAGAAGGGTGGCGGTAACAGATCACAATCAAGGGGGCGTACATTCACTTGCTATCATTGCCAGGAAGAGGGGCATATAAAGCGGAATTGTCCGAAATACAGGGCAGAGATCTTGAAAATCCCACCAAAGGAGGCAGCAGTGGCTTATGAGAAATCTGATGATGAGTATTCGTTGGCAGTGTTAGACGCTACAGATGCAGAGGAATTGGGTTGGGTGCTAGATTCAGGGTGCTCATATCATATCTGCGGGGATAGATCACAGTTTTGGGAATACGAGGCATTTGATGGAGGTTGTGTCCAGATGGCCAATGGTACAGCGAATCGGGTTATTGGCAAGGGGACAGTGAAGTTTCGGGTGCCGAGTGGAAAAATTGTGAAGGTGGCGGGAGTACGACACGTGCCAGGGGTGAGGAAAAACTTGATATCTCTCGGGATGCTTGATGAGAGAGGAGGTAGTTTTTCGGCGAATAGCGGAGTAATTCGGGTTTCTGTTGGAGAGCGGGAGATACTGTTGGGGAAGAAATTTGGTGGGCTATACAGGCTTGTGGGATCTGTCATGACATGTGGGGTTGCTGTTAGACAAGGGGCAAGCTATATGGGGAGTTTGGTTGGGCAGGAGATGCACCAATTGCAGTTACGCACACGGAGTGAGCTAGATTGCTCAAGTGTTGTGCGGGATTCAGGCCTGAAGGAAGAGAAGCAATGGTTGCAAGTTGTCCACATAGAAGCCCAAGGGAAAGAAACGGAGGATTTGGGAGCTCCAACGATACCAAAAGGAGTTTCTTTCGCCCTTGATACACTTAGTGGTAGTGGTCTCTCCAGATTTGTCGACATGGAGGAAGAGACACTATCACCGAGTTTGCTGAGCCAGTGAGTCTCGGCCGCACCCCGGTGGGGGGGGCGGGCGCTCCGGTTGGAGGAGCGCGAACATCTCAGGTTGGAGGTGTGTAAGCGGAGGCATTCCAGTTGAGGGTGTGCGGTGCTCGGATTTTAGAATTTTCTGATTGGCTGACGGATTCTAGTTTTGCAAGGATACACTCGTTTGGGCTATTGTACTCTGGATTGGGGGTGCATGGATGTTGATAGGTTAGTGACACAGGCGCTTGCTAGAGACAGCTGATTGGAGATGGCAACATGGGGGTGCTGCGGATGACATTGCCCACTCGGGTTGGAGGGGGTGATTGTTGAGAGTCCACCCCATGTGGGCCTTTGGGCTTAGGCCCAGTGGGAGAGTTTAGGGTTTTAATGTAACTCTATTTATTTGTTGTGAGTCTCTTACTTTGGTGTGACCAAAAAGAGAGAGAGGCAGTGAGTTTGAGAGAGATATACGAGAGATCTTGGTGAGGTTTCAACTATTGTGAGAGTGAGTGTGAGTGTGTAACACAACAGCACGGATTTTCTCCGGATTATAGTGAAACCCCCCCTCCCCGTGGATGTAGGTCCGATTTGGCCGAACCACGTAATAATGTGTGTTGCTTTCTCTTGATTTATACTGCTTTTGTGCGTGTGGTGCGTGTTTGGTCATAACAGGAAGTTACTCAATTGCTTACTCGCTATGAATTATGAACTTAAAGAAGAATACAACCATGCCAACTATTTACCAAATGCATAATCAAACAAGTAACAAACCTATTGTTATTTCACCACAATTATATCCAACAGTAGACAAGGCTCAGACGCAATGAACTACGTATTATTATATATGAATGTACGTGTATATATGTATGTGTCAATTATTAGGAGATAAATGGAAACCTGAGCATCGACGAGTCTGAAACCGTAGTCGTAGAGGCTCTTGATGATGTTGGTGAGTTCTTGGTGATCAATTCCACGCTCGGCCGCGAACTGACCGGAGTCTGAAATCTCTTCATTCTTCTCCACGAAGCCCAAAACGGCCTCCTCCGCCATCTTTCTCAATCTCTTTGTCCGACGCACTAGGGTTTTGTGCTCTGTCCAAACACGCCGCCGAGTATAGGCTTTAGTAGCGCACATGTTTCGGACCTTTCGGTTAATTCGGGTCTGATCTTTACTCGAATACTCGGTAATTTTGTTCCCTTAAGGTTTATGACAAATGCTAAAACCTCCCCCGAGGTTCTAAAATTTACATTAATCTCCTTACTTTACAAATTATTGTCTAGATTCTCCCATCCCGTTAAGTTCACACTAACGCCGTGACATTTTGCTACAAAATGACTAAAATGCCCTTGAATATTAGATAAACTAAGACACTTTTCTTGTTCTTTTTTTTTTTTTTTAATTGGGGTTTTGAAGTTAAAATTAAAAATAAAAAAACAAAAAAAAAACTAACTAACTATATTTTATCAAGTTTGGGTAATTAGTTATAAATCTTATGTTCCATAATCACTATTTTTTCTAAAATTAGTACTTTTCTTTCCATCTCAACTGGTGTGTCCAATATTTTTATTTTTATAATGTTTTTTCATTATTATCAAGCCTTTGAATAATAAAATTAATTGATATCTATCAACAATATCCATATTACACATGTTTTGAATTCCATATTGAAAGTTACGAACAATTTAAATACCTTTAACTAACTTCACAATTTTAAAGGTTAATTTAGAAATCTAAAGTAATAATTTCGACTTATTAAAAAGCTCAATTCCCCGTAAAGAGCACCTAAAATAGGACTGAGTGAGTTATTTTTAAAAAAATTATAAAATTCCAAAATAATTAAAAAGTAAGAATAATTTTCACTTTGAGAACACTAAATTAGGGTGAATAATACCATGCAACAATGATACTGTATTCATCGAATGATATGATAACATCAATACTTGAGATTAATTTTTGGATTTATCAAAACCGAACCATAAGAACTCAAATGACTGGATTTAGTACTAAAAGAAATCATTGAACTAAAATTTCTTTAATAGTTCGACCCCCTCCAACTTTGATTCCTGACCCCGCCACTTGGGGTGTAGACTTTCATGGAATACCGCTTCCCAAACCAAACCAAGCCTTATGTCTCAATCAATTGGGGTCGGCTACATGAATCATTTTTCTCCATTGAGCTCTGTCAAGTGCTGCTTCATTGCTTAAACCTAGTATACTCAAATCTTTGCGTGCTACCGCATCTAATGTCAATTTGGGTCTTCCCCTCCCTTTTGCGTTTCTACCCAAAGCTATCATATCCACTCTCTTAACTACTGCATCCACTGGTCTACGGTAGACATGCCCAAATCACCTTAGCCTATTTTCCCTAAGCTTCTCCTCTATAGGTGCTACACCTACCATCCCGCGAACTGTTTCATTTCTAATCCTATCTCGTCTAGTCTTTTCATCAACCCTTTAAAAGACAGACACTAAAGCAAGAAGTAGTGAAGCCCCCCATCATTATTTTTTTTAAGGCATGTCAATATTATCACACATTAATACTAGACACAAATGTTGTTCTTCGTAGTAGCCATTAGTCAAAGCCAGAGGCCTTGCATTTCTCAAATTTAGGACGGGCATACGCAGACGTCGTCTTGGCAGCTTCCACCCATGACCCAACCTGCCAAT
Organism: Vaccinium myrtillus; assembly: GCA_016920895.1. Taxonomy (NCBI): domain Eukaryota; kingdom Viridiplantae; phylum Streptophyta; class Magnoliopsida; order Ericales; family Ericaceae; genus Vaccinium; species Vaccinium myrtillus. The sequence continues at coordinate 10,544,333 of CM029279.1, forward strand.
GTTCAAGCATTCTAGAATGCAGCTTGCTATTTCGCATGGTGCAGCACTCTTAGCCATCTCTGCAAACATATAAACCCCACAATCAATTCAAGAGAATCCTGAGTTATGTTCATTTGTCTGATCATGAGTCGTTTTTTAATTTATTTATTGGCTTAAAAGTTTATGCATGTAGTGCTAAAATATATAGGTTGAAATCCCGAAAATGAACCAATAATTAGGAATAGAGTTTGTATATGCAAATGTTTATGTAGGGCTAAAATGATACTCTCTGGAAAAGTCAATGGGCAAAAGTTGGTATTTAGGCTCTGTTTGGAACTTGAGGACGGAAAGAAAAAAGAAGAGAATATAACAAGGAGGAAAATTAGAGGGAAAATTAAGAAGAAATTGGAGAGAAAATTGTACTTGTTTTTTAAACTTTCCCTTCTATTTCCCTAGGAACCAAACAAGGGGAAGAAAATTTTTCAAATTTTCCATTTCTTTTCCCTTTCCATCCTCAAGTTCCAAACAAATTAATTTCATCCAAAGATTAAATTCCATGCATGCAAGATGGTGTGACTATTGTTTCCCTGAAGGAGATCCTTTCAAAATTTGTTTTCGATAGCCTAAATTTGGGAATCCGGAAATTATCATTGGATAGTTACGTGGTTCAAAATGGCCACTGCCCCGCACTCCGTATTTGAACACCTTACGTATATATATTTGAACACCTAATCCAATTTTTTTTTTTGAAGGCCAGATGCTGAGCAAAACGGAGCGGAGCGAGGGGAGCAAAGCGACCGAACGGAGCGAAGTGGAATAGAGTAGGGCTATAAATACTCTCTATTGTAAAAACCCCGACCGATTTTGATCATAATAAACAGACTCGTTCGCTCCCGTGGAGGTACCTGGTTTTGGGGAACCACGTAAATTCTGTGTCGATTCTTTACTGTTAATTTTCGTATTCCATTATTGTGTGTGGTGATTTCTCTAACAAGATCAATGCTATTTCTACTTCGTCGATGATGACAGTAATTACTTCATTGTCTCAAGCAACACCATCAAAGCCATCACTCAAATTTGTCCTTGATCTGAATCTATATTTCCTGATATATGAAAAAAGGGGATGATATGATACCAAACTACATCAAATGTGTTTGCTTTCCATTTTCTTATTATCTCTCTTTCTTGGTAGTCAATTACCAAAATTTCATTACCCTGTCGAGTATGTCTGTATGCAAGAGGAGGGGAGATGAGATGGATGCGAAAGTTGAGCCAGTGGGTTGACGTCTCAAGGGTCAAGGCCAGGGAAGGGGTGCATGAGAGGATGCGAGAAGCGGAGCTACAGAATGACGAACAAACTGGGTTGGTTCTTAATTTTCCTTTTTGGTAAATTGGGTTTTGCTTCTTTGTGTCTGGAAGAATTGGAGAGAGAGAACCTCGTTTTGGAGAGAGAGAACCTCGTTTTGATCACAAAGGTAGCAAAGTCAAACGTTCATGGCGTTATAGAAAATGATCGTGGCATTAGCGCCATCCAAGAGGGTAATAGAGGCTTCCCCTCATTTATTTTGATGTGGCTGTCTGGATAAAAGAAATGTGCTTCCTCCGTCTTTCTTTGTTGGTCAATTTTTGAAATCTGTGCTATTTTTGTTATTATTTATATATATTTCAATTTATATTAGTTTTTAGAATTTTGCAAATTTTAATATAGGAAAATGCTAACGGGTGCAACATTGCACCCATTAAGGGTAAAAAAGTACACTTGTGGGTCCCGCTATACTTTTAAGTACACTTATCTGTATTTTAACATACAAATGTACTTTAAAAAACAAGTGAGACACAACAAATATACTTTTTTGCACCCTTAACGGGTGCAATGATGCACTCATTAGCAAGACCTTTTGAATCGCATGAACCCTATCATTAAGTAACTATAATTATCCCCTAAAAATCTGTTTGAATCGATCGCATGAACCCTTTGCCACTCTTGGCCTGATTTCATGCGGTGACGCGAGCGGTAACCAAAATAGTCCAACCACTCAAAATTTACTTATTTATACAACGTAGAACAAACAAAGACAATTTTCAATTCACTCATGCATAAATATGGTTACACAAATCATATTTTTCCAACACGGACAACGCCATGCACACAACTGGTCAATAGGTATGAAAACCATCAACCCTTTGAACAGACAGACACAAAAGCAAGAACTGAAGCCCCATAAACGTACACAGACAGAGGCATCATTATTTTTTTTAAGGCACGCCAGTATTATCACACATTAATAGTATACACAAATGTTGGTAGTAGCCACTAGTCAAGCCAGAGGCCTTGCAATATTCTCAAATTTCGGAGAGGCATACGCAGCCGTCTTTTTGGCAGATACCCAACTTATTGCCATCCTTAAAGCATTCTTGAATGCAGCTTTTAATTTCGCATGGTGCAGCACTCTTAGCCATCTCTGCAAACATATAAACCCCAAAATCAATTCAAGAGAATCCTAAGTTATGTTCATTTGTCTGATCATGAGTTGTTTTTGAATTTATTTATTGTCGTAAAAGTTTATGTAGTGCTAAAATAGGTTGAAATCCCGAAAACGAACCACTAATTAGGGATAGAGTTTGTATATGCAAAAGTTTATGTGGGGCTAACATGACTCTCTCTGGAAAAGTCAATGGGCAAAAGTTGGTACTTAGGCTCTGTTTGGAACTTGAGGACGAAAAGAAAATATAATAAGGAGGAAAATTAGAGGGAAAATTAAGAAGAAATTAGAGAGAAAATTGTACTTAATTAATTTTTAAACTTTCCCTTCTATTTCTCTAGGAACCAAACAAGCTAGGGGAAGAAAATTTCAAAATTTTCCATTTTTTTCCCTTTCCATCCTCAAGTTCCAAATAAATTAATTTCATCCAAAGATTAAATTCCATGCATGCAAGATGGTGTGACTATTGTTTCCCTGAAGGAGATCCTTTTAAAATTTGTTTTCGATAGCCTAAATTTGGGAATCCTAAAATTATCATTGGACAGTTACGAGGTTCAAAATGGCCACTGCCCCGGGCTCCGTATTTGAACACCTTACGCATAGATATTTGAACACCCTAATCCATTTTATTTTTTTTTTTTTTGAACAAATAGCCCAAAAATATCTGCCCACAAACCAATCTAATGTAACCAACCCAATTGAAAGCCATAAGAGGCTCTATAGCTTCCCATAGATGGTCAATTGAACAACATAAACTCTTTTACTACATTTTATAGCTTGCCCAAAATACAGAATTCATGCAATTGTGACATTTATCTCATGTATTTTCGTATTATTTGGTCTCATTATTCACACTAATATAAGAAAATTTGTATATATGGCTAGTTAATTAATAGAGCTAGTAGAGTTAAGTTAATTTTTTAACACTTGATTCAAAATTCCTAGAGCAACAAAGTGTGAAATGATTAAGAATTTGAGTCTTGGAAACTTGATCCGGCATACTATAACGACCAGCCCTAGCTGAGCTGTTAACTTTTTTAGCCTAACCACGTGACTCAAAAGATTAACCTCAAATTATACCAGAGTTGTTTGGGTCTCCTAATATATGGAGTATCAAATTCCCTTTATTTGGGCGATGTGGGACAAACCCACCGCATGGGTTGTAAAACAGACAGCCAGACTCGAGACTCAAAGTGATTGTAAACAATCACACAAACCATTTTTGCACCATTTATATTAGATCATCAAAGTAAATAACATAAAAATCGACGATCTAAAAATCTAAGGTGATAATAAATAGGAAATGAGCATTAATTACTTAAAAACTGTGCTTCTTAGAATTTCGTTACTAACTTTATTGACATGGTAAAATTAATTTTAGTGCAACAAAAGTAAAGAACGAACCAGTGATCATGAGAAGCATCAAGATGAGAAAACTGATGATTGAAACCCAACGCATGGAGAACGCCATCTTGACAGAGAATTTTTTGGGAAATAAAACAAGGGCAGTGTGAGAGAGAAAAGAAAGGGGGCCGGTAGCAAATGTAAGATGGGCTTTCCTGGTTTCATTGCTCACTTGTCTAGGCCTATTTATAAGGTGTATGTGTTGGGGGTTATGCCTATTAAAAATTAAAACCGTACTAGTAGCATCTTTTTCTTTTTTATTTTGGGATACGATATCCATGGTTGGCTCAAGACATTTTGACGTCTAATTAAATCGATAACTTTAAAGAGGCCTTTTACATCTGGTCCGGTTTTGGTCTACCGTACTAGTAGCATTGAACGGTCCAGTATAATCATACTTACTATGTTATTGTGTGCACATATGAAATCAATTCGTGCTAAAGTTTGTTTGTAAAACTGAATTTTGAGCAATTGAAGACTTCGACTACAACTTTAAGTTTTTTGTTTTAGCACTCCCGATTCTCATTTGCTAAAAGAAGTAGGGTGATTTTAGTAACTTGCTTTTAGCAAAAAAAGCATGTGAGAGAAAATTTGATTTTAGCAACATACTTTTTAGCTAATGAGAAACAAAAGTGATTTTAGCAACTCAACTTTTAGGAGGCGGGGATGCTGCTGTGCAAGGGGTGCACAGCAACTGCTGTGCAAGCGTGAAACAACGCTATTTTGAAGCCATACACGCGAGAAAAAAAAGAAAAAAAAAAGAGCCAAAACGACGTCGTTTTGGCTAGCCTCTAACAAAACACCAAAAGTTTCAATCAGAGAAGAAACAAAACAAACCCTTGAATGGCCGACACCTCCACAACACATACATATATGTATGTATCTATATATATCATCTCTCTAAAACTCCAGCCACAGATCCGTTTTTTGTCGTTTCCAGTCTCCGTTAAACTCCAGCCATGGATTTCTCCAATCAATGGGTTTGGAATCAAACACAAAATCAAAATCAAAACAAACAGAGAATCCAAAACCTTCAGCCAAGTCATCGAAATCGTTAAATCAACCCAACTCTGGCCCAACTCGACCATCTCTCGTTGATCGTAAATCATTTACCCCAACCCAAATCGTTTAATCAACACAGCTCCAGCGTGGTCAACATCGACGGCGGCGAAATAAATGGAGGAGACTACACTGTAGGAAACAACGTCGTTTTGTAAGAGGCTTTTTGGCTCTCTTTTTTTTTCCCCGCGTGGATGGCTTCAAAACGGCGTCGTTTCATGCCTGCACAACAGCTGCTGTGCACCCCTTGCACAACAGCATCCCCACATCCCAACTTTTATGAGATTTCCCCTTTCAGCAAATAAAAGCAAACTTTATTTTTGGTGAAATATTCAAATAACAATCTATCAGAATGTAGGTCATTATAAACCTTGATTATTTTGCCACTAATACCTAAAATCAAGTGACGACTCTAAACAGCTTAGCATAGTTTTTCGAAAGATTTTAGCAACCCAGTTGCTAAAATCACCATGATATTTCAAATAAAAAAATCATGGTATTTCAAATAAAAAAATTAAGTGTTTCCGTGTATTATTTTTTGAATTTTTCACACCAAATTAAAGTACACGAGGAGTACTTTAATTTGGTGCGGAAAAAAATTTGAAAAACGATACACGGAAGTACTTCATTTTTTTATTTCAAAACCATGTTTTAGCACTTGCTGAACTCATTTGCTAAAATCATGGTGATTTTAGGAACTGGGTTGCTATAATCTTTTGGAAAACTATGTTGATATCAAGCAATGGATACTATCGACATACAAAAGGACACGCTGCAACGGGTGTCAAAAACAAAATGTCAATCAACCCAAAGCCATCTAATGGTACTCCGAAATAGAGCGAGCATGCACCACGACGGGCAGGGGACAAGTGGGGTTATAGCCTCCAATATTCTAAATTGGCTCTCGACAAAGCCTTTATTATGAAATTTATCACAAACTTCACAACAATCTATTCTTAAACTATTCCCATTCTTTATGCTTAATATTTTTAACCCTCTAATTTTTTGCTTCTTACTAATCCCTCCGTCCCAAAATTTGGTCCGCCTTTCCTGTTTAGGATGTCCCAAAATTATGGTCAATTTTGACTAGTCAATTAGTCTTTTTCTTTCATACCCTTCATCCCATATTCAAATTCAAACACAAAATTGAAGGAAAAATGCTTTTTAGTCTAACAAGTAATCATTATATTTCACAAATGAGGGTAGTTTTAGAAGTTCATATATTTTAAATAATAATGATTACCTCTTCTTAAAAAGTTGAAAACCCAATAAGGGACCAAAATTTTGGGGAATATGTTTTATGGAGATTTATTAATAACTAGACATCTGTTAACTGTTGTTTTCATTTTGTGATCAATATTTGTGATGCATGTTTCATATTCTCTTTCTTATAATACCCAAAACGTGATCCGTCGACGATTTGAAATGAGATACAAGTCAACCCATATATGATTTCTATTTGAGATGATTGGCATCCGTAGAGTATTAATTGACAGGGAAGGTGCTATTCTAATAATTAACTTCATTAAAAATTTGATTATTGACAAACCTTTATTGTGAAATTTATCCCAAACTTCACAACAATTGATTCTTAAATTACATTATATTTGATCAAGCTCTTAATAACAAGAATTGCATGTTAACTGTTGTTTTCATTATGCATACAGTACTTGTAAGGCATTGTTAATGTTTCCTATCTTAGAATGTCCAAAACATTACCCATTGACAATTTGACATGAATTATAAGTCAACCCATCATATGATATCTATAAGAAATTATTGGCACCCATAGAATTTTGACAGGGGAGGCATTATTCTACTATGTTTATTAAAACATTCTCACAAACTTCACAACAATTGAGTCTTAAAGTATTCTCATTCTTTATGTTCTTTTTTTTCTAATCTTCCATTTTCTTCTTTTTGTATTATGTTTGATTGAGCGATTAGAGCATCCTCAATGGCCTAACCAAAATAATAAGCCCCTAATATTGTATATATCCAGTCTTATCTAGCTCATTTTTTTCACACACACTTGCATATTTTGGCTTTATAAAATTAATTTTGCGTGAGGTGTTTTTGATGAGTTTCAAGAAATAGGAGCCAAAAGGCAAATCCTAAAACTCCAAATAATCCCCGGTTGTATCCGGAAGGACCCAAGGTCCCTCAACGCCGTGGAGGACAATTAACGGAGCTTAGAAGTCGATTAAAGGAGCTTTGGAAGATTAAAGGAAGGCCTGGAACAAAGGAACAAGAAATCTGGAGCTATGAGCCTCAAAGAAATCCGACACACTAATAGGAAATAGCTCATTTCTCTCAAGATACAAAGGCTATGAAGATGAGGTCAATTGGGTTTGAAAGTAGACTCATAGAGCTTTCCAACGGTTTAAGAATCGCCTCATTCCAAGTTCAGACGAAGCCAGGGCGTGCCCGCAAAGTTGGGTCAAAAATCTGCCTGAACAGACACTTATGGATCGATCCACCTTCCATCAAAAGTCCATCAGAGCCTTCTGGATCGATCCTACCCTTGGATCGATCCACTTATGTCCGGGGAGCATTTTTGAGCCACTTTTTAGATATTTTGTAAGAGAGAAAAAAAAAAGATGAATATAACTCTCTCTCTCTCTCTCTCTCTCTCTCTCTCTCTCTTTTATCTCCTTTTTACTTTTAGTCTAGATTTTGCTCTCCCCTCTCTCCTCCATTGGAGAGAGTTTAAGCTTTCTCTCTCTAGATTTCCCGTGTAAGTTTTCATTTCCCGTTAATTTGTCGTGTATTAAACTTGTTCCTTGCACTTAGATCGTTATATAAATCAAGTTTATTTTCATTTTCGTCATGTTTTCATTAATCATGTTTTTCCCCTTGTTGTGTACTTTAAGCATGTTTGAGTAGTAGATTAGGCTTGGTCATGGGGTGAATATCACTCCATGACTTCGGTGTTTTAATGGCTTCTCACGTTTATATGCTTATTGTGGGTTTGTGAATGGATAGATCACTCTATTTTCGGTCTAAACTTAGAGTTGTTAACCTCTTTGATTGGGTGTAGACAAATCACTTGGCACACACAACGCTTTGTGCTATGTCACTTTAGGTGATTGACAAAATGTCTAAGAGAGTTTCTTTCCATTTACAAACCTCATTCTTGTGGTAAAGATTGGTTTTCAGTGGGTAAGTTCAATTTTATGTACCAAAACTAGGGGTTGTTAACCTCCTTGATTATGTGTAGGCAAGGCTTTGTACCTTGCCACATATAATGCTTGGAGCTATGTCACTCCAAGTGTTTGTAAAAATGCCTTAAAGAACGTATCCCATTGTTAAACCCATTTTCTAGAATCAAAATAATCTTCATTGTTAAATCTTCCGAGTGGGAGCAAGAGACTTTGTCTCTCACTTGAGTTATAGTTGAGAGCCATTGAATATCCTTAGTCATGCATGGGTGGTATGAACTTCAAGACCTTGCCGCCTTTAATTTATAGTTTATATCATTATTTTCAATCGCATTGGGGGTAGAGAGAGAATTCGATCAAACAAATCACAAATTCAGTTTGCTGCTTTAAGGCTAAAAACCTCACTCGCAAGTCAACCATCACGCAAGGTGCATTCGGTCCTTGTGGATTCAATCCGGTCTTACCGATTATTATGCAACGCGATACCTAGCCCTACGCTTGGGGCGATACCATCTACAATACAATCTAAGGTCGCAAGCACAAAACTAAAAAATTGCTAAGGTTAGTCATGTTTGTTCAAAACAATGCGTACATTCAAATAACAAGACTTAACAATCTCTTAGCAATGACTCCAATTTTGGCTCTTGGATAATCAAAATTAGCAACATTTTGCCAAAAAGCAAAATTAGTGGACCCCACAATTACTCAATCAAGTAAATCCATATTTACACAATATGACAAAAACCATCTCTATCTTCCCTTCTCTCTTTCTCCCTCACAACAATCTCTATCTTCCCTTCTCTCTTTTTGCTCCAACTTTTAAAAACTTTAGTGAAAAACATTTTTTACATAAAAACTATTTTTTTTTTCAAATACTTTTTCTTTCTAAAACTGTTTTTACTAAACAAAACTTGAAAAAAAAAACTGTTTCCACACACAATTTTGTTTCAAAAAATGTTTTCAAAATATTATTTTAAAAAACAGTTTCCAAAACTATTTCTTGTTGTTTGAAAAAGTGATGATGCGACAAGTTTTGGTTATCCAAATTGAAAAAGAAATAGGGTGCATTGTTTTCGGTAATGGACAAAAAACACCAATGTGGGACTTGACATTTAGGAACCTCTGAATAGATAACCAAAAGTTTATGTGGCAACTTTCGGTTATCCAATTTTGGTTAGGCCATGGAGGATGCTCTTACTAACCAGAATCACCTGTTAACTGTTGTTTTCAATATGTGTACAATATTTGTGTTGCTTAAACTATTCTCGTTCTTTACTCCTAAACTATTCTCATTCTATATATTTTTTAATTCTAAACTTCCATTCTCTGCTTCTTTTTTATTGTGTTTGATTCAGCTATTAGTAACCAGACTCGATCACATGTTTAATGTTGTTCTCAATAAGCTTACAATATTTGTGATGCTTGTTTAATATTTCCTATGTTTTCATTTCCAAAAGGTTACCCATAGAAGATTCGAAATGATTTATAAGTCAACCCGTCATATGATATCTAATAACTTTATCAAAACATTGTCCCTTGACAAAATCTTTATTGTGAAATTTATCACAAACTTAGCAAATAGGTTCTAAATTATACCAATTCTTTATATTTTTTATTTCTAATATTCTAATTTTTCTGCTTTCTTATTATGTTTGATTGAGCCTTAATAACCAAAATTGTTTGTTAATCGTTATTGTCATGTTCATTATGTGTATAATATTTGTAATGCTTAAACTATTCTCATCTTTATTCATAAACTATTGTCATTCTTTATGTTTTTGTTTTTTATTTCTAAACTTTCATTTTTCTGCTTTTTTTAATTATGTTTAATTGAGCTATTAGTAACCAAACTCAAATGTTAACTGTTGTTCTCAATATGTTTACAACATTTGTGATACTTGTTTAATATTTCTTGTGTTTTCATGCCCAAAACGTTACCCTTAGATGATTTGAAATGATTTATAAGTCAACCCATCATATGATATCTATGTGAAACAATTGGGCACCCAAAGAGTTTTGACTGGGGAGGTGGTATTCTAATAACTTCATTAAAAAAATTGGTTTTTGAAAAAAAAAATTATTGTGAAATTTATTACAAACTTCATAACAATCAATTCGTAAACTATTCCAATTCTCTATGTTTTTTTTTTCCTAACCTTCTCATTTTTCTACTTTCTCATTACGTTTGATCGAGCTTTTAATAACTAGAACTGCCTATTAAATGTTTTTTTCTTTATTTGTTCAATATTTGTGATTCTTGTTTAATATTCCCTAGCTTAGAATGCCCAAAACATTTTCCATCGAAGATTTTGAAATGAATTATGAGTCGACATTCATATGATATCGATATGAAATGATTGACATCCATAGAATTTTGACAGGGAATATGGTATTCTAATAACTTTATTAAAACATTGTCCCCTGACAAAATCTTTATTGTGAAATTTATCATAAACTTCACAAAAATAGATTCTAAACTATACCCATTCTTTACGTTTTTAATTTCTAATCTTCTAATTTTTCTGCTTTCTTATTGTGTTTGATACTTTAATTGAGCTCTTAATAACCAAAATCGTTTGTTAACAATTATTTTCATTTAATGTACAATATTTGTGATGCTTGTTTAATATTCTCTATTTTAGAATACCCAAAACGTGACCCATCAATGATTTGAAAATGAATTATAAGTCAATCAATCGTATGATTTCAATATGCATTGATTGGCATCCATAGAGTTTTGCCTTGGACGGTGGTATTCTAATATAACTTCATTAAAAGATTGGCTCTTGGTTGTGAAATTTATTATATAGTTCATAACAATCGATTTTTAAACTATTGTCTTTCTTTATGTTTTTCACTTCTTACTTTCTCATTTTTTTGCTTTCTTATTATCTTTGATTGAGCTCTTAATAACTAGAATAGCCTATTAAACAATGTCTTCATTATGTGTAGAATATTTGTGATGCTTGTTTAATATTCCGTAGTATTTTAGAATGCCCAAACTGTGACCCATCGACGAATGGAAATGAATTATGAGTCAACCCATAGGATCCATAGAATTGACAGGGGAGATGGTACTCTAATAACTTCTCTAAAAAATTGGCTCTTGACAAAACCTTTATTGTGAAATTTATCCCAAACTTCACGTAATCGATTCTTAAACTACATTATGTTTGATCGAGCTATTAATAACCGAAATCACCTGTTAACTGTTGTTTTCATTATGTGTACAGTACTTGTGATGCTTCGTCGATCAATGTTATCTTAGATCAAATGCCTACAACGTTACCCTTTGATGATTTGACATGAACAATAAGTCAACCCATCATATGATATCTATAAGAAATGATGGGTATGCATAAAGTTTTGACAGGGGAGGTGGAATTCTACTAAATTTATTAAAACATTGTCTCTTGACAGAACTTTTATTTTTAAATTTATCACAAATTTCACAACAACCAAGTCTTAAACTATTCTCATTCTTTATGTTTTTTATTCCTGAACTTCTATTTTTTGCTTTTTTTTTATTTATGTTTGATTGACCTCTTAGTAATCAGAATCACGTGTTAACTGTTGTTCTCGAACCAATTCTTAAACTATTCTCATTCTTTATGTTTTTTATTCCTGAACTTCTATTTTCTGCTTATTTATTTATGTTTGATTGACTTCTTAGTAACCAGAATCACCTATTAACTGTTGTTCTCGTTATGTGTACAATATTTGTGATGATTGTTTAATATCCTATCTTAGAATGCCGAAAACGTTATCCACCGATAATTTGAAATGAATTATGAGTCAAACCGTCATATGATAACTATATGAAATGATTGACATCCATAGAATCTTGACAAGGAAGGTTGTATTCTAATAACTTTATTAAAACATTTTCCCTTGACGAAATCTTTATTGTGATATTTATAACAAACTTAGCAACAATAGATTTGAAGCTATACCCAATTCTATATATTTTTTATTTCTAATCTTCTAATTTTTCTGCTTTCTTATTATGTTTGATTGAGCCTTAATAACCAATATTGTTTGTTAATCGTTATTTTCATGTTCATTATGTGTACAATAATTGTGATGCTTAAACTATTCTCATCTTTATTCATAAACTATTGTCATTCTTTATGTTTTTTTTTTATTTCTAAACTTTCATTTTTCTTCTTTTTTTTATTATGTTTAATTGAGCTATTAGTAACCAAACTCACATGTTAACTGTTGTTCTCAATATGTTTACAACATTTGTGATGCTTTTTTAATATTTCTTATGTTTTCATGCCCAAAACGTTACCCTTTGATGATTTGAAATGATTTATAAGTCAACCCATCATATGATATCTATGTGAAACAATTGGGCACCCATAGAGTTTTGACTGGGGAGGTGGTATTCTAATAACTTCATTAAAAAAATTGGTTTTTGAAAAAAAATTTATAGTGAAATTTATTACAAACTTCATAATAATCAAATCGTAAATTATTCCAATTCTCTATGTTTTTTTTTTCCTAACCTTCTCATTTTTCTACTTTCTCATTACGTTTGATCGAGCTTTTAATAACTAGAACTGCCTATTGAATGTTTTTTTCATTATTTGTTCAATATTTGTGATTCTTGTTTAATATTCCCTAGCTTAGAATGCCCAAAACATTTTCCATCAAAGATTTTGAAACGAATTATGAGTCGACATTCATATGATATCTATATGAAATGATTGACATCCATAGAATTTTGACAGGGAATATGGTATTCTAATAACTTTATTAAAATAATTGTCCCATGACAAAATCTTTATTGTGAAATTTATCATAAACTTCACAACAATAGATTCTAAACTATACCCATTCTTTACGTTTTTAATTTCTAATCTTCTAATTTTTTTGCTTTCTTATTGTGTTTGATACTTTAATTGAGCTCTTAATAACCAAAATCGTTTGTTAACAATTATTTTCATTTAATGTACAATATTTGTGATGCTTGTTTAATATTCTCTATTTTAGAATACCCAAAACGTGACCCATCAATGATTTGAAAATGAATTATAAGTCAATCAATCGTATGATTTCAATATGCATTGATTGGCATCCATAGAGTTTTGCCTGGGACGGTGGTATTCTAATATAACTTCATTAAAAGATTGGCTCTTGGTTGTGAAATTTATTATATAGTTCATAACAATCGATTTTTAAACTATTGTCTTTCTTTATGTTTTTCACTTCTTACTTTCTCATTTTTTTGCTTTCTTATTATCTTTGATTGAGCTCTTAATAACTAGAATAGCCTATTAATCAATGTCTTCATTATGTGTAGAATATTTGTGATGCTTGTTTAATATTCTGTAGTATTTTAGAATGCCCAAACTGTGACCCATCGACAAATTGAAATGAATTATGAGTCAACCCATAGGATCCATAGAATTGACAGGGGAGATGGTACTCTAATAACTTCTCTAAAAAATTGGCTCTTGACAAAACCTTTATTGTGAAATTTATCCCAAACTTCACGTAGTCGATTCTTAAACTACATTATGTTTGATCGAGCTATTAATAACAAAAATCACCTGTTAACTGTTGTTTTCATTATGTGTACAGTACTTGTGATGCTTCGTCGATCAATGTTCCCCATCTTAGATCGAATGCCTAAAACGTTACCCTTTGATGATTTGACATGAACAATAAGTCAACCCATCATATGATATCTCTAAGAAATGATGGGTATGCATAAAGTTTTGACAGGGGAGGTGGAATTCTACTAAATTTATTAAAACATTGTCTCTTGACAGAACTTTTATTTTTAAATTTATCACAAATTTCACAACAACCAAGTCTTAAACTATTCTCATTCTTTATGTTTTTTATTCCTGAACTTCTATTTTTGCTTTTTTTTTTATTTATGTTTGATTGACCTCTTAGTAATCAGAATCACGTGTTAACTGTTGTTCTCGAACCAATTCTTAAACTATTCTCATTCTTTATGTTTTTTATTCCTGAACTTCTATTTTCTGCTTATTTATTTATGTTTGATTGACTTCTTAGTAACTAGAATCACCTGTTAACTGTTGTTCTCGTTATGTGTACAATATTTGTGATGATTGTTTAATATCCTATCTTAGAATGCCGAAAACGTTATCCACCGATAATTTGAATTGAATTATGAGTCAAACTGTCATATGATAACTATATGAAATGATTGACATCCATAGAATCTTGACAAGGAAGGTTGTATTCTAATAACTTTATTAAAATAATTGTCCCCTGACAAAATCTTTATTGTGAAATTTATCATAAACTTCACAACAATAGATTCTAAACTATACCCATTCTTTACGTTTTTAATTTCTAATCTTCTAATTTTTTTGCTTTCTTATTGTGTTTGATACTTTAATTGAGCTCTTAATAACCAAAATCGTTTGTTAACAATTATTTTCATTTAATGTACAATATTTGTGATGCTTGTTTAATATTCTCTATTTTAGAATACCCAAAACGTGACCCATCAATGATTTGAAAATGAATTATAAGTCAATCATTCGTATGATTTCAATATGCATTGATTGGCATCCATAGAGTTTTGCCTGGGACGGTGGTATTCTAATATAACTTCATTAAAAGATTGGCTCTTGGTTGTGAAATTTATTATATAGTTCATAACAATCGATTTTTAAACTATTGTCTTTCTTTATGTTTTTCACTTCTTACTTTCTCATTTTTTTGCTTTCTTATTATCTTTGATTGAGCTCTTAATAACTAGAATAGCCTATTAATCAATGTCTTCATTATGTGTAGAATATTTGTGATGCTTGTTTAATATTCCGTAGTATTTTAGAATGCCCAAACTGTGACCCATCGACGAATTGAAATGAATTATGAGTCAACCCATAGGATCCATAGAATTGACAGGGGAGATGGTACTCTAATAACTTCTCTAAAAAATTGGCTCTTGACAAAACCTTTATTGTGAAATTTATCCCAAACTTCACGTAGTCGATTCTTAAACTACATTATGTTTGATCGAGCTATTAATAACAAAAATCACCGGTTAACTGTTGTTTTCATTATGTGTACAGTACTTGTGATGCTTCGTCGATCAATGTTCCCCATCTTAGATCGAATGCCTAAAACGTTACCCTTTGATGATTTGACATGAACAATAAGTCTACCCATCATATGATATCTCTAAGAAATGATGGGTATGCATAAAGTTTTGACAGGGGAGGTGGAATTCTACTAAATTTATTAAAACATTGTCTCTTGACAGAACTTTTATTTTTAAATTTATCACAAATTTCACAACAACCAAGTCTTAAACTATTCTCATTCTTTATGTTTTTTATTCCTGAACTTCTATTTTTTGCTTTTTTTTTTATTTATGTTTGATTGACCTCTTAGTAATCAGAATCACGTGTTAACTGTTGTTCTCGAACCAATTCTTAAACTATTCTCATTCTTTATGTTTTTTATTCCTGAACTTCTATTTTCTGCTTATTTATTTATGTTTGATTGACTTCTTAGTAACCAGAATCACCTGTTAACTGTTGTTCTCGTTATGTGTACAATATTTGTGATGATTGTTTAGTATCCTATCTTAGAATGCCGAAAACGTTATCCACCGATAATTTGAATTGAATTATGAGTCAAACCGTCATATGATAACTATATGAAATGATTGACATCCATAGAATCTTGACAAGGAAGGTTGTATTCTAATAACTTTATTAAAACATTTTCCCTTGACGAAATCTTTATTGTGATATTAATAACAAACTTAATAACAATAGATTTGAAACTATACCCAATTCTATATATTTTTTATTTCTAATCTTCTAATTTTTCTGCTTTCTTATTATGTTTGATTGAGCTCTTTATAACCAAAATCGTTTGTTAATAGTTATTTTTATTTTCATTATGTGTACAATATTGGTGATGCTTGTTTGATATTCTCTATCGATCTTAAAGTACCCCAAACGTGATCATATGATTTCTATATGGAATGATTGGCACCAATATTGTTTTGACAGGAGAGGTGGTATTCTAATAACTTCCTTAAAAGATTGGCTCTCAACAAAATCTTTATTGTGAAATTTATCACATAGTTCATAACAATCAATTTTTAAACTATTCTCATTCTTTATGTTTTTCATTTCTTTATTTCTCAATTTCTTCTTATTACATTTGATTGAGCCCGTAACAACCAAAATCGTTTATTAACTATTTTCATTATGTGTACAATATTTGTGATGCTTGTTTAATATTTTTTATTTTAAAATACCCGAAACTTGACCCATCGACAATTTCAAATGAATTATCAGTCAACCCATAACATCTATAGAGTTTTGAGCGGGGGAGATGGTATTCTAATAACATCATTTAAAAATAATAATAACATAAATCAAGATATGATTCGTTTTCTATATGATGGCATCCACAAAGTTTTGACTAGAGAAGTTGTGTTGTATGTTGAACGGTGTTAATTAGGTTGAAGTTTGAGTGTCATGTGAACATGATATTCTCAAACAAATAGTATTATTTTGTGGTTTTTTATGTTTTATTGGACATAAAAAAGTATTTCTACAGTTTTAAAAAAAAATTTGCACAAAATTAAAGTGCTAATTTGAGGTTTGAAAATGCACGTATTCTTATACATGCCACTTAAAAGGGGTAGAAGGGAATAATGGTTATCGATTCAGCGTATCTATGCTCTCAAATGATTGTAGTGACCTCCATATAAAAGCTCTTTTTTCCTAGCATTTTTAATTATGCAAAGTAGATTGAGGGCCCACTTAAAAAAATTCGCTTTAAGCCTCAGCAAACTCAGAGCCGACCCTGGTTCTTCAACAATAATCATTCAAGGAGTAAATACTTCAACTTTTATGAATTTTATTTCACTTATACCATCTAGCCCTTAACCCGATTTTTACTTAAGGCCTTGCTTGGATGGGGTATAAGGAAGGGGTAAAATTTTTAAAGAGGGTATAAGGCTTGGTATGACACATTTAGCATGGTTTAGATATCCAAAAATGCAGGGGAATAAATTTTTGCCCCTTCAAAAATAATCCGGCTTAGAGGGATTGAGGGGTATTATTTTTGGGCACCCCTCCCCCCTGCCCAAAAGTTATCCTTGGCTATTAGCCAAGAATAATACCCTCTCCCTTATTTCAATTACAAAACAACCTTATCCCCCCATTTTATCCTCCATCCAAACCAAGTACTATTTTATCCCCTTTTTTTAATACTCCACCTCCATAAACATCACATCAATGTAGGTCAACCCTCTAAAAATAATACTCCCTCTTATGTTATCCCCCTAATAACTTATCCCCAAATAACATAACCCCTCTTATGTTATCCATGGATTGTGCACAACAGCAAACCCCGTCCCTAATATCCCATTTGGGTGATTGGAGCTTAATCATCACGCGTCCAAATGCATGTCATGTTTGAACGAAATCGATAATGTCAGTAGTTTAAATTTGTGGGCAGTAAATTTCTTTAATCAGCAAAACAAAATTTGATTATCACAGTGATAACAAAATATAATCATTCAATATGAACAGAATTGCACTGAGAGATCTTCTCAAAATATGTAAAAAAATTTGGGTGCGGCTCGCAAAAATTCAATCTACCACTCAGTCTCTAGATTTTAATAAAACAACAATAAAGTGACATCCTCAAATAATATAAAATAAAATAAAAAAATAAAAAAGAATGAAGGTACCGCAAAAAACACACGCACACAAATCATTGTTTAATCCAACTCAATTGTGAGAATAAGTAACACCAAAACCTCTTCCTTGTAAAACAAACCAGAAGTCTACATGGTTGGTCCTAATTTAGAATCTAAGGAACTGTGTAAGCTACCAATAGTAACTTAATTTTAACAGGTCGGTGAGTAACCGTGGCAAGTGGTTTTGTTTGGGCTTCGGAATGTACCTTCGATCGGGTGGCCAGTGGCAGAGTCAGCCCATGGGTAAGCCCAGCAAGCCTCCGGTCTTGGGCAACTCCCCGGACCGGGGCAACCCAAAAAAAAAATCCTTGAAGTTATAAATTTTGTGAAGTTCTCGTACATTATGTTAGGCAACTCTTTACCAGCGTGGTCACATGCTTTGGTAAAGTTGCAGAGTGTTGGATTTCGATTCCCGAGCTCATCCTTCTCCTATAACTTTTTGCCTAAACTTACTGACCTTTCTTCCTTTTTTTTTTCTCTTTTTTTTCCCTTGTTATTTATTGCTCATTTTGTTCCCTCCCAATTCGCAAGTTTACGAAAACTACATAACTTCATTTTGTTATTTATTGCTCATTTTGTTCCCTCCCAGTAGGTGTGTCTGCCCTGTGGTGGTGGTGGTTCACTTTCCTGTCGGATCTGGTGGTAGGCGACTGATGTTGTTGCTCTACGGTTAGGTTTCGGGTTTTCTTTGGGCCAGACTTTCATTGTAACATTTGGGCTTTCTAGGTCTGTTTGGGTATTTGATCTCCATTGTTTTATTTGGGTTATTGAGGCCCACAGGTATCATAGGCTTTGTCCATTGGTGTATTGTCCAACTATTGGTTGGATCCCCTTCTCCTTCCCCTTCCCCGACTTGATGTACCCCCGTCAAATTTTAATAAAACTCTTACTGCCGATAAATAAAATAAAATAAAATAACATAATGAAGCTCAGTTGCCTTGAGCATAAGCAAATATTGGTAAGAGAATCTTTTTAATAGTTTTCTAGAAGGAAAAACTAATTAATTAATATTATCAAAGATAAAATTAAGTAACTACTATAATTTTTTCTCTAAAGATATGTTTGAATCGCATGAACCCTCTGCCACTAAATAGTCCATCCACTGAAAATTTACTTATTTATCTAACAAAGAAAGACAGTTTTCAATTCACTCATAAATATGGTTACACAAATCATTTTTTTCAACAAGAACAACGCCATGCACACAACTGGTCAATAGGTATGAAAACCATCAACCCTTTGAACAGACAGACACAAAAGCAAGAAGTGAAGCCCCATAAACGTGGACAGAGGCATCATTATTTTTTCAAGGCACCTTGCAAATCTCAAATTTAGACGCATACGCAGGCATCGCCCTCGCAGATTCCACTCACCCAATCCTCAAGCACTCTTGAAGGCAGCCAAATATTTGGCATGGTAATGGCGCAAGGTGACTCTTAGCCATTTCTGCAAACATATACACCACAAAATCAGCTGATGTGGGATCAAAATACGGGTCACAGCAAGATGATTCAAGCTCTGAGGTAGTGGCAAATTCAAAATTGAAGCAGGCGTGCCACTTACAATTAATGAGGCAGCTGTGGTGATGGACACAATTAACTCCTCCTTGGCGATCGATAATTCTTTGGTGGGAAGTGAAAGAGTAGCTGATAGCTTTGAGAAGCCTTCAATACAGAACCACCCACAAATCATAAATGCCAACTGCCTTATTAATCAGGAAGCTGAATGGATGGTGAACGGCACAACAAATGTTGAAGTAGAGAATGAGGCATTAATTGACAATGAAGGCAAAGCTATGGAATCTTTCCAAGAAAACCATGCTTGCAATAAAGCCGATGTAATCAGTAATGATGAACACCTTGATC
>CM029279.1:10565004-10634298 GCA_016920895.1 Vaccinium myrtillus
TCATAATTTGATGCAAATCAAGCTCCTATTCAAGCGGCAATCAAAGGGACAAAAGGAAAAAGGAAATAGGAAGAGCATAGATAAGATTCTGGGGTATACTAAAGTAAATACCAAAGGAAAGAGGAAGGACAAGAAATGTGTGGTTTTAAGATCCGCAGTGGCGTCTGCAGCACTATCGGCATCAATTTCATCAGGACAAATAAACAACAGGAATAGAATTCTGCTAGACGAAGCAAAAGCCATTTGGGAAGTAGATAAGCTTTTTGGGATTAGCTATGATGGAGAGGAGGAAGAGGTCGTAAGCAAGATAGCTGAGATGGAAGCTTTCAACAAGGTAAGGGCTGGGGTTTAACTATGATTTTCACCTTGTCTATGATAGTTTTGTCTTGGAATTTTAGTGGTCTGAGTTTTTGGGAGTTAGGGACATAATATAAAATCTAGGGGCATAAACTCATACCTTCATCAAACCACTATGGTGGGTAGTGATCTTTTAGTATCAAGATGATGCAGCAATTGGCTCAGCTACCTTTTTATGGATCCTCTAAGCTGCTATTTCTTCTTCTGTTTCTGGTTTCTCTGAGCTGCCCCTGCATCTTCTGTCCCTTGATTTGATGCTATACATATTTTGGGTGTCCTACATCTGGATATTCAATTCTGATGCAATTATCTCCATAGTTCTCCGCTGCTGGTCTTCCTAAGATGCTGGTGTTATTGCATTTATCTTGTCATGGTGCTGTTCTTTTCTTATGCTTCTGGTTTTATCTGGTGTTGCTGCATTTATCTGGAGTTGCTGGTTTTCCTGAGTTGCTGGATTGTCCTGAGTTGCTGGATTTTCCTGAGTTGCTGGTTTTATCTGGTGTTGCTGAAAATCTGTTTGAATCGATCGCATGAACCCTTTGCCACTCTTGGCCTGATTTCATGCGGTGACGCGAGCGTAACCAAAATAGTCCAACCACTCAAAATTTACTTATTTATACAACGTAGAACAAACAAAGACAATTTTCAATTCACTCATGCATAAATCAAAATCATATTTTTCAACACGAGGCACCAACTGGTCAATAGTTTCAACCCTTTGAACAGACAGACACAAAAGCAAGTTAAATAACAGACAGAGGCATCATTATTTTTTCAAGGCACGCCAATATTATCACACATTAATAGCATACAAATCTCAAATTTAGATGCATACGCGCTCGCAGATTCCACTCGCCCTGCCCAACCTGATGCACTCTAGAATGCACTCTATTATGTTGCATCGTGACTGACTTTCCATTTCTGCAAACATATACACCACAAAATCAATTCAAGAGGACCAGTAGTTTTACTCTTTTACGAAATAATTTTAGGGACAACAACAAAAATCCTTGGTCATTGGTTCAAGTTGGTGATTTCCTATGCTTTCCTCAACACATGCATGTTCTTCCGACATTGTGGGCCTTGTTGCCTCTTGAAGAACACTACTACCAACCATGCAAGATATTCCATAGAAAATGGTAAAAATATCTATAGCGAATCTAGTACGTTGTTACAAATAGGTACGAGGAAAAACATGATGGAAAGGAAGAGTGTGTGCCCTGTAACTCGAGGTAGCCCAATTCTGATTACCGGATTCGGATTATCGGATTAGTGTTATAGGATTGGGATCGGATTTCTTCGGATCGTATTCAGATCGGATCCGGATTAATGAACGCGGCCTATTGACAGGCCTAGTAGAGAGTGCATTGTCATGTACGGAGAGAGATCGATATACCATATAGCTGATCGTTTCCCTGAGGGAGATCCTTTTAAAATTTGTTTTATATTACATATAATTATTGTATCTTTAGATTGTTTGAACACTTATTCTTATACTGTGAACATCAAACAATCCAGAAAAATCACAATTCAATACCTGATATATCAGCTCAAAACAAAGTACACACTCTGAATGACAAAAAAATTTAAAATAGAGAGAGGAAAAAGTATCAATTGGTATCGATATCGTACTCTAGCTTTTCTCTGAACAACAATAAATCAATGGAGTATCTCCAAAAATAAGATCATATGTCCAAATGAAATCCGTGTGAACCTATTAGTTATACAATTTTCTATAATAAAAACTATGTGTTTATGTGCTGGTTTAATTTTGATTGGCCCAAATAATAGAATTTCCATAGAGCATGCAATTCTGACATATATTATGTGGTCTCATTATTCATACTAGTAGAGTTGAGGTAATTTTTGAACACCCTGTTCAAAATTCCTAAAGCCACCAGAGTGTGAAAAGATTAAGGGGCGTTTGGTAACGATTTGTTTCCTGTTTTTTGTTTTTGTTTTCAATTTTTTTCAAAACTAAAAACAAAAATGTGTTTGGTAATTTGTTTATGTTTTGTGTTTATTAAAAACGTTTTCAAAATTTCTATAAAATTTCAAAACACAAAAAAGGTGATTTGCCTTGTTTTTAAAACAAGGTCGTTTAAATTTTATTACCAAAAATGATTCTAGTTTTAGTTTTTTAGAAACAAAAAACATAAAACAAAAACGTTACCAAATGCCCCCTAAGAATTTGAGTTCGCAGACTCGAGACTCAAAATGACTGCTTATTAACCATTTATATTAGATCATCAAAGTAAATAACATAAAAATCTACGATCTAAAAATCTAAGGTGATAATAAATAGGAAATGAGCATTAATTACTTAAAAACTGTGCTTCTTAGAATTTCCTAACTATCTTTATTGACATTGTAAAATTAATTTTAGTGCAACAAAAGTAAAGAACGAACCAGTGGTCATGAGAAGCATCAAGATGAGAAAACTGATGATTGAAACCCAACGCATGGAGAACGCCATCTTAATTGAGAGAGAAATTTTTTGGAAAATAAAACAAGGGCTATGTGAGAGAGAAAAGGAAGGGGGCCGATAGCAAATGTAAGATGGGCTTTCCTGGTTTCATTGCTCACTTGTCTAGCCCTATTTATAAGGAATCCGGGGAGGTGTTGTGCAGTACATGTTGTGCGGCAAAACGTCGTAGTTTTGTTCATTTTCTTGGTACACTTCAGTGTGCCCTGTTTGGAGAGTTAACTTTGAGATTCAATTTTAAAGTTCAATTTTAGGGGATTTAGGCTCTTTGTGGTAGGATATAGTGGTTTTAGGCACTTGGATTTAGGCACTTTGAGTTTAGGCGTTTTGGGTTTAGGCACTTTGGGTTTAGGGTTTAGGCACTTTGTAGTGGCTTTTTCCTTCTTCCAAACAAGGTCTTTGAAAGCTTCACAGGTGTGCTAAAAATTACGTCGTTTTACCACACAACACGGCGCACAACACCTACCGCACAACACTCACCCCAGAAGGTGTATATGTTGGGGTTATGCCTATTAAAAATTAAAACCGTACTAGTGGCATCTTTTTCTTTTTCATTTTGAGATACGGTATGCGTGGTGGGCTCAAGAAATTTTGATGTCTAAATTGATAATTTTAAAGAGGCCTTTTACATCTGATTCGGTTTTGGTCCACGTCTCTTTTTTGAGATTTACCAAACTCACCCCGACTATTAACCATGCATTTGATGATAGCGTTCAATCTCGACCATTATATACTTACAACGTTGAATACTTGTGACTGGTCATCCAAAATAGACCAATGAGGTCAATAGCTTTAGTGCAATAAAATTCATACCTTATACTATGGCAGCTGATAATGCTAAAACCAAAATTGTTCCTGCCAAAACCAAAATTATTCCTGTCAAAACTCTAATTTTTCTTGCTTCTACAATGACTTATGTGCCCTTCAGTACATCATCAGTAACTTTTCATCCTCTCATTACAAAACTAACCCCTCAATTTCTTATGGGTTGGTTTATTTGTTTTGGGGTTTTCAAAGGCGTTAACATTTGGAAGCTTGGATGCTTCATCTCCAGAAGTCAACATTCCACCATTCTCAGATTTGGCTTTATTTTAATCATCAAGGTACATGTGGGTTATGCCATTCTCATTGTTTACAAAGCTAACCCATCAATCTCATTATTTATACGAGTTTCAATTTTTTCTTTGGATCCTATTGCTCTTTTTTGGGTCTGCTCAATTTCGATCTATTGCAAATTGATACATGACCATTACAAACTGAAATATGAGTTCCCCATTGTTTATTTGAGTTTCGATCGGCTCTAACTACTGGACCATTAAATGTCCAGGATTGCATGTGTTTATTACCGATATCTAATATAAGGTTTCAATTTTTTATAAGGGGAAATTTCACTGACCTCCCCTGAGGTTTCTGACAATTACAGGGACCTTCTCTAAGTTTTCTGAAATTCCACCTACCTCCCCTACTTTTGAAAATAAATGCCATATTCCCCCCTCCCGTCAATTTTTGGCTAACGGGGTTAAATTTCCTTGTGAAATTACTTTGTTACCCTTAGCTATATAAAGCCCTAACACTTGCCATTTTCCAGCAATTTTTCACTTTAACACCCATCTACAGACTTCGACGCAAAGAGAGAGAGAGAGAGAGAGAGAGAGAATACAAACGCTTGTTGTTCATCCTCAATTCAGTTTTATTTTTGGAAAGAATTCAAAAAGTAAATTAGTTATTCATCCTCCTACTGGGTTAGTTTGTCAAAATTTGTTGGGTTTCTGTCCTTTTACATGTCATGGGAAGATTTGTCTGGAAATATGTATTTTGGTTAATATTTGTCTTTCAGAATCTAATTTTAGAGAATCTGACCTTAAATTTGCAGTTTTTCAGAATCTAATTTGTCTTTCTTTCTTAGAGAAAAAAAAAATCCTCAGGGATTACAACATGGCAAATCCTCAGGGGACTCAACCTTCTAAATGTGTGACCCAAGTCACTCATCCTTCTCAATGATCTTTTAAGGTACTTTTACTGCATATAGTTGTTGAATTTGTTGTTGAATTAAAGCATACAGATGCTGAATTATTTTTCTTTTTTGCCATTGCAGAATGTTTTGATAATGGAGCACCTTTTTTGGATGTTTTTGTATGGCTTTAATGCAGAATTTTATTGGCTAAAGGAGCTATTTTTTGTATAGCATCAATAGCAAATAGTTGCATATATGTAGGATGCTTATAATAGCAGTTGTAGGAACACCTTTTTGTGGATATTTTGGTGCAACAGGTTTAGGGTACATGATGCCAATGGGATACTTTTGTAAACTGCTTATGGGTTTTGTAATTAATTAGGATTTATGACTTATGTAATGACTTTGGTATGTATTGAATGGATTAGATGGCTGCTAAAGATGTGTTTGGGTGGAATACATGTAATTGTTGTTTTATAATGGCTGCATTTTGTATAGCTGCATTATATAATGGGTTTTTTTTTTTGGTACCTGGAAGAGGATAACACTATTTTTTTTGTTTCAGATACATGGAAAAAAAATTAGAGAGTTCAATTTTTCCATGTACAAAGAAAAAAAAAAGAGAGTAGATTTTGTTCCGGATACAAGGAAACAAATAAGAGAGTTCATTTTTTCCATTTCATTTTTTCCAGGTACAAATAAGAGTCAGTTTTTGAGAAAGAAGCAGTGTTGGTACCCCTCAATTCAAATTATAAAATAACCCATAAGAGATTGAGGGGTTAGTTTTGTAATAAGAGGATGGAAAGTTACTTGTGATGTACTGAAGGGCACATAAGTCATTGTAGAAGCAAGAAAAATTAGAGTTTTGGCAGGAACAATTTTGGTTTTGGCAGGAACAATAACGGTTTTGGCATTATCAGTTGCCTATACTATAACCACTAATTTAAGCTAAATCGATTCTAAAATTTATTAACTTCTATTTTCCAAATCAATTCAACGACATATTTGCTAATATTCTATACATCAATAACGAGTCTTAGATCAATTGTTATGAAATTTGTGATGAATTTCTCAATAAACTTTTATGAAAAGCTTCTACTTCACAAAATTTGAAGCTTCGAAATCAAAAATGTTTTTGCGTTAATCTAGTCAAACAAATCAATTCGGTTTTACAAACAAACTTTGAGTTTTTCGTTTTAGCACCCCTGTTTCTCATTTGCTAAAAGAAGCAGGGTGATTTTCGCAATTTAGCAAAAAGAGAATGTGAGAGAAAATTGGATTTTTGCAACTTAGTTTTTAGCTAATGAGAAATAAAAGTGATTTGAGAAACCAAGCTAAACTCAACTTTTATGGGATTTCCCATTTTAGCAAATGGAAAACAAACTTTATTTTTGGTGAAATATTCAAATAACAATCGATCAGAATGTAGGTCATTATCACCTTGATTGTTTTGCCATTACATAAAATCAAGTGGCGACTCTAAACAGCTAAAGCACTACGCAATGGGTACGTACTATCGACATACAAAAGGACACACTACAACGAGTGTCAAAAAGCAAAATGCCAATCAACCCAAAGCCATCTGATGGTACCCCGAAATATAGCTAGCCTGCACTGCTACGGGCAAGGGACAGGTGGGGTTAGAGCGTCCAATATTTTGAATTGGCTCTCGATCAAAGCCTTTATTATGAAATTTATCACAAACTTCACAATAATTGATTCTTAAACTATTCCCATTCTTTATGCTTAATGATGCAGACCAATATTGGAAGTATTTTAGAAATATAGAAATTTTATTTTATTATTTGAAATTAATATTTTAGTAGGTATTTTATTTTAATCAAGATTTTACTTTCCTAGTTTGTTTTTAATGTTTCCTTTTTCTTTATTTCTTTATTAACAGTGATTCATCATTCTGTTTTGTTGTTTCCTTTTCGGTCCTAGTTTTCAAGTATAAAATAAGTTGCAGGGTTACATTAAAATTTGGTTGTTTATGAATTAAAGAAAACGAGTTTTTACTCAATATCGTTTGTTCAAGGAGGGAGTAGCTCTAGTTCAAGCTTGTTTGTGATTTTCGTTGCAAATAGTTTCGTAAAAGGAGGCTTTTCCCAGCATCACTTAATATTTCTAACCTTCTAATTTTTCTGCTTTCTTACTAATCCTTCCGTCCCAAAATTTGGTCCACCTTTCTTGTTTAGGATTTCCCAAAATTATGGTCAATTTTGACTAGTCAATTAGTCTTTTTCTTTTTTCTTTTGGGTAAATAATTAGTCTTTTTCTTTTATACACTTCATCCCATATTCAAATTCAAAGACAAAATTGAAGGAAAAATGCTTTGTAGTCTTACAAGTACTCATTATATTT
Organism: Vaccinium myrtillus; assembly: GCA_016920895.1. Lineage (NCBI taxonomy): Eukaryota > Viridiplantae > Streptophyta > Magnoliopsida > Ericales > Ericaceae > Vaccinium > Vaccinium myrtillus. The sequence continues at coordinate 10,572,165 of CM029279.1, forward strand.
CACAAATGAGGGTAGTTTTGGAAGTTTCATATATTTTAAATTATAATGATTACCGCTTCTTAAAAACTTGGAAACTCAATAAGTGACCAAAATTTTGGGACGGAGATATATATAGATATATATATATATATATATATTAGGGAATAAGTTTTGTTGAGATCTATTAATATCCAGAATCGTCTGTTAACCGTTGTTTTCATTATGTGAACAATATTTGTGATGCCTATTTAATATTCTCTATCTTATATATATATATATATATATATATATATATAATACCCAAAACGTGATGCGTCGATGATTTGAAAGGAGATATAAGTCAACCCATCATATGATTTGTATTTGAGATGATTGGCATAACAGGGGAGGTGCTATTCTAATAACTCCCAACAATTGATTCTTAAACTACATTATATTTGATCGAGCTCTTAATAACTAGAATTGTCTGTTAACTGTTGTTTTCATTATGTGTACAGTACTTGTGATGCTTTGTTAATGTTTCCTATATTAGAATGTCCAAAACGTTACCCATTGACGATTTAATATGAATTATAAGTCAACCCATCATATGATATCTATAATTAATGATTGGCATCCATAGAGTTTTGACGGGGATGGCGATATTATACTAACTTTATTAAAACATTCTCACAAGCTTCACAACAATTGAGTCTTAAACCATTTTCAATGGCCAAACCAAAACTTATAAAGATTGCCAAGGTTAGTCTTCATTCAAAAATGTGCTCACATTGGAATAACTAAACTTAGCAATGTCTTAACAACTACTCAAATTTTGGCTCTTGGATAACCAAAACTAGTAACCTTTTGCCAATAAGCAAATTTAGTGGACCTCACATCTACTCAATCAAGTAAATACATCTTTATACAATTGACAAAAACCTTCTCTAGTTTCCCTTCTCTCTCTCTCTCTCTCTCTCTCTCTCTCTCTCTCTCTCTCTCTCTCAATGTTTTCAAAAAAAAAAATTAAAAATTGTTTTTTTTTTTCAAAAAATTTTACTCCAACTTTTAGAAACTCTTTTTAGTGAGAAACATTTTTATCATAAAAATTATTTTAACAAATGCTCCCTCCTCCCCTTTTTAAGTGTGTTGCTTCGTCGTAATTCCAACTTATTAAAGAAACATCATAATTAATCAAATAAATCCATCTTTACACAATATGACAAAAACCATCTCTATCTTCCCTTCTCTCTTTCTCTCTCACAACAATGTTTTCAAAAAAAAATTAAAAAAAACTCTTTTTACTCCAACTTTTAAAAACTATTTTTAGCGAAAAACCTTTTTTACATAAAAAAAACTGTTTTTTTTTTCTAAAACTGTTTTTACTCAACAAACTTGGAAAACAAAAAACTTTTTTAACTCAAAATTGTTTGTTTTTTCGTAAAAGTTTTTTTTTTCCCAAAAATTGTTTTGTTTCAAAAAATGTTTTCAAAATATTATTTTAAAAAACAGATTCCAAAACTATTTCTTGTAGATTGAAAAAGTGATGATGGGGCACGTTTTGGTTATCCAAGTTGAAAAAGTGATGGGGTCCATTGTTTTTGGTAATGGACAAAAAACACCAATGTGGGATTTGACATTTAGGAACCTCTAAATAGATAACAGAAGGCTGATGTGGCAACTTTTGACTATCCAATTTTGGTTAGGCCATTGAAGATGCTCTTAGTAACCAGAATCACCTGTTTAACTAATGTTCTCGGTACGTGTACAATATTTGTGATGCTTAAACTATTCTCATTCTTTATTCCTAAAACTATTCTCATTCTTTATGTTTTTTTATCTCTAAACTTCCAATTTCTGCTCTTCTTTTCTTTTTTGTTATGTTTAATTGAGCTATTAGTAACAACACTCACATGTTAATTGTTGTTTAATATTTCCTATCTTTTCATGCCCAAAACGTTACCCATTGATGATTTGAAATGATTTATAAGTCAACTATATGAAACGATTGGCGCCCATAGAGTTTTGTTTGGGGAGGTGGTATTCTAATAACTTCATTAAAAAAAATTGGTTTTTGACATAACCATTATTGTGAAATTTATCACAAACTTCATAACAATCAATTCTTAAACTATTTTAATTCTTTTTTTTTGTTTCTGACCTTCTCATTTTTCTACTTTCTCATTACATTTGATCGAGCTTTCAATAACTAGAATTTGCTATTAAATGTTGTTTTCATTATTTGTTCAATATTTATGATTCTCATTTAATATTCCCTATCTGAGAATGCCCAAAACATTTTTCATCGACGATTTGAAATGAATTATGAGTCGAACCGTCATATGATATCTTTATTGTGAAATTTATCACAAACTTCACAGCAATAGATTCTAAACTATACCCAGTCTTTACATTTTTTCATTTCTAAACTTCTAATTTTTCTGCTTTCTTATTATGTTTGATACTTTGATTGAGCTATTAATAACCAAAATCGTTTGTTAACAATTATTTTCATTATTTGTACAATATCTTTGATGCTTGTTTAATATTCTCTATTTTAGAATACCCAAAACCTGACCCATCAATGATTTGAAAATGAATTATAAGTCAACCGATCATATGATTTCAATATGCATTGATTGGCATCCATAGAGATTTGCCTAGGAAGGTGGTATTCTAATTTAACTTCATTAAAAGATTGTCTCTCAACAAAACCTTTATTGTAAAATTTATTACATAATTCATAACAATCGATTTTTACACTATTCTCATTCTTTAAGTTTTTCACTTCTTACTTTTTCATTTTTTTGGCTTTCTTATTATATTTGATCAAGCTCTTGATAACCAAAATAGCCTATTAACTAATGTCTTCATTATGTGTAAAATATTTGTGATGTTCGTTTAATATTTCGTATTTTAGAATGCCCAAACCGTGACCCGTCGACGAGTTGAAATGAATAATGAGTCAACCCATAGGATCCATACAATTGACAGGCGAGATGGTATGCTAACAACTTCATTAAAAAATTGGCTCTTGACAAAACCTTTAGTGTGAAGTTTATGCAAACGTCACAACAATTGATTCTTAAATTACATTATGTTTGATCGAGCTATCAACAATCAAAATCGCCTGTTAACTGTTGTTTTCATTATGTGTACAGTACTTGTGATGCTTCGTCGATCAATTAATGTTCCCTATTTAGAAGGCCTAAGACATTACCCTTTGAAGATTTGATAGGAACTATAAGTCAACCCATTATATGACATCTATAAGAAATTATGGGTATCCATAAGATTTTGATAGGTGTGGTGGTATTCTACTTACTTTACTAAAACATTGTCTCTTGACAAAACTTTTATTGTTAAATTTATCACAAACTTCACAACAATCGATTCTTAAAATATTCTCATTCTTTATGTTTTTTATTCCTGGACTTCTTTTTTTCTTTTTCTTTTTTTATTTATGTTTGATTGATCGCTCTTAGTAACCAGAATCACCTGTTAACTGTTGTTCTCGTTATGTGTACAATATTTGTGATGATTGTTTAATATCCTATCTTAGAATGCCGAAAACGTTATCCATCGGCAATTTGAAATGAATTATTAGTCAAACTGCATATCATATCTATATGAAATGATTGACATCCATAGAATTTTGACAGTGAATGTTGTATTCTAATAACTTTATTAAAACATTGTCCCTTGACAAATCTTTATTGTGAAATTTATCACAAACTTAGCAACAATAGATTCAAACTATACCAATTCTTTATATTTTTTATTTCTAATCTTCTAATTTTTCTACATTCTTATTATGTTTGATTGAGCTCTTAATAACCAAAATCATTGGTTAATAGTTATTTTCATTTTCATTATATCTACAATATTGGTGATGCTTGTTTGATATTCTCTATCGATCTCAGAATACCCCAAATCTGACTCATCATATGATTTCTATATGGAATGGTTGGCACCAATATAGTTTTGATAGGAGAGGTGGTATTCTAATAACTTTACTGAAAGATTGGCTCGCAACAAAACCTTTAGTGCGAAATTTATCACATAGTTCATAACAATCAATTTTTAAACTATTCACATTTTTTATGTTCTTCATTTCTTTCTTTCTCATTGTTTTTCTTATTACGTTTGATTGAGCTCTTAACAACCAGAATCGTCTCTTAACTGTTGTTTTCATTATGTGTACAATATTTGTGATGCTTCTTTAATATTTTTTATTTTAAAATACCCAAACGTGACCCATCGACAATTTGAAATGAATTATGAATCAACACATAACATCTGTAGAGTTTTGAGTGGAGAGATGGTATTCTAATAACATCACTTAAAGAAATAATGATATATGTCCGCTATCATAAAATCAAGATATGATTCCTTTTCGTTGCAAGACAACTAAGGCAAACTATCATATAAATTCTATATGATGGCATCCACAAAGTTTTGACTCGAGAAGTTGTGTTGTATATTGACAGGTGTTAATTAGGTTGAAGTTTGAGTGTCATGTGAGCATGTATTTCCAAACAAATAGAATTATTTTGTGATTTTTTATGTTTTAGAGTTCTTATGTAGGAATTTTCTTATTGCTAAGCATGTATCTTGCTTATCCTTTATATATAATTTTCCTTCTCTCTTCCCGAAAATTCACTTTGAGGTTACTATACAGTAAAGATTTAATTCATGATGGGGTGGAAGTGCAATTACAAAGAGACTGGAACAATTTTTCGCAAAGCCGGCTTTGGGCTAAAGCTCCTAAAGCCACCGCGTTAAGCCCCCAAAATTTGACTAATTTTGAGGCTCCAAATTATATAGGTCCATATAGTAATTAGGCCTACATAAAAATTAAAGTTAATTTGTCTAATAATTTTAAGGGCCAAATCTAAAATAAAGCCCAAGTGAAATGGCCGAAACATGATGATTGTGTTTGGTTAGATAGTTTAGTTTAGTTTTGATGATATCATCAGGTGTAATGAGTGGAGAGAGATAGAGAGAAAAATGAGGAAAATGATGATGTCATCAAAACTAAAACTAAAACTAAACTGGAAAACGAACAGGGCCATCATAATTTGGCCACTATTTTCTTATTATGAAAAACTATGGGGCTTAAGTGTCAAAAAAGAAGTTAAAAAATCATCGTGTACTGAGTACTGACTTATAATTAGTACATTTGCAGTTAAAAACATGAAAAGTAGATGATAGTTTTTGATATAGTATATGATAGGCGCGTGGAAAGCTTGCTTTTGAGCGCCTAAATAGGGTGGTTTAGCGTGTTAAACGTGCGGGTTAATGATTATTTTCCGTTTAATGCGTGCACAGTGGTGTTCTTGTTTTTCTGTGAAGTTTTTCCAGGTATTTTGGTTTTTGGCATGTGTGTGTGTGCATGGCTTGACGTGGAAGCGCAGGAAACAAGGCTTGGAAGTTGGATTTTGAAATGATAGGCCGAAGGGGATCGGTATCGATACCCCTATCAGAGGTATCGATACCAATTGGTTATGAAGGGGCGAGTTTTGATCCAGAAGGTTTAGTATCGATACCCTTCTAAGGGGTATCGATACTAACGGCTTACGCCAGTCAAGAAGTCAACGCAAGAGGATTCGGTATCGATACCCCTATCAGAGGTATCGATACCGAGCGGTTACGCATGACCAAACGATGGCGTTTTGATGTATTTTAAGGGTGTCTACTATATAAACGTTTTTCTGATCATTAATTAGGGTTCGAATCTCTTTATATTTTTCTGCACTTTAGAGTTTTGCGGCTACAGTTTTCAGAGTTTTTCTTCATTCAGCGTTCTACATTCGAGTTGATGTTTCCAGAATTTCTGCTTGTGGATTGATATCGCGTATTGATAATCAATTTCAATTCTTCTTTTGCAATCTACGGTATTTTTAGCTATCGTCTTTATATTTGATTCTTCTAGCATGTTTAGATCTAGGTTTAATTCGTTCTCTGAAATTTCTATAATCATGAGTGAGTAGTCGCTTTGAGCGCGGCTGCGGGGCGAAGGCGTCCACGTCTAGACTAATCAATATTTCACCTCGGGGCCGAATTAACTCACCTTTCAAGCAATTTTGGGATCAAGGAACTTTTCTAACAAACAAACCCAGGCATTACCAGAATTCGAATGCGCACGGAATCTGGTGACAGGTGGTGCGCATTTGTTGGGAAACCTTTCTGGATTTCTAAAATCAGTAAAAAGAGGAATTGTGGCCCGAGTAAATATCGGTTAGACTAGGCGTAGACGTTGGGTTCCCTAAGCTGCGCTCTCTTTATTAATTCGCATTCAGTCAGTTTAGCTTAGTAATTTAGTTAATAAAATCTCATCAATTCAAGGGGTGGCTACCTAAGAGCCAGTTAAAACTGCACTTTCACACTTTTGAGTCAAGCATTCAAGTCGTCTCTGTGGTTCGACTCCGGTACTTCCGGAATTATTGTGCTACACTGGTCGAGAGTCCTACGCTTGGGACGCGTCTTTATTCGTCTTATTTTGAGTCACCTGGTCGGTCAAGCATTTTTGGCGCCGTTGCCGGGGACGACAGCGAGTGTTTAAAAGTGTAGAGTCGTAGTTAATTTTGTCTTTTAGTCAAGTCACCATAGGTCGGAAACAGGACCCTCTCTATTATCGCGACCCGACACATCTGTTAGTGAGAAGAGAACTGGAGTCAAGTCAGTCTGTGTTGTCTAGTTTTTCATCTTCTAGTTCGGAGTCAGACTCAGCTGAACATCAGTCAGAGTCTATTCCCATTAGTGATTTTTATATAGAGTTGTCGTTTGAGTCGCTTAGCGTCGAATCCGCTTTTCCGATCGAGGTTGAGTCGAACCGGTGCTAGAGTCGAGATAGGCGAGATGGCGGACCGACGATTAGTACCTCACCGTCCTTGAGAGAACACCTTCATCCCGAGAGGACCACTCCTCCCGGGCCGATTGTGTTTCCTCGAGAGACACAGGAGGCACGCAATGCCTTCACTGTAAAACCTGGTGTCCTGAATAGCCTCCCTAACTTCTATGGGAGAGAGTCTGATGATCCGTATGAACATGTGCGGACGTTTGAGGGGTTAGTGCGCAACCCGGCGACTACTACCCAATACGATAATGCCCGCCTCAAGTTTTGAGGCAACTTTAAAAGATGGCGCACTTAGATGGTTCAAATGCAAAAGTCTCAATCCTTCACCACATGGGCGCATGTGCGTGACGCGTTTTACAGAAAATATTTTTCTGAGGCTAAAACTAATAGTTTAAGGCGTCAAATCCAGGGCTTTAGGCAAGAGAGGGGAGAGTCTTTTGTGAAGGCATGGGAGCGTTTCAAAGATTTGCTCTTAAGAATGCCACACCCTGGTTTTGAGAAGATACAGTTGGTCGAATTCTTTCACTTGGGTCTCAACGCTGAGACAATCCAGCACATAGAGTATTCGTGTAAAGGGGACGACTTCTTGTCCAAAATGCATGATGAGGGTTGGGATTTCTGGATGACCTAGCGAGATAGGCGAGGGCGTTAGAACCCTCGATTTTGATCGATCCGGACCTTCCGGGTCCAATGTTATCCCCGTTACCATTCGTGACCAAAACTTCGTGCTCAGGTTGAGAAAATGGCTCAGAAGCTAGAGGAATTAGAAGTTAGGCAGACTCGTCCAGTGCATGAGGTCAGTATAGAGGAAGTCTGTGTGTGGTGTGAGTGTAAGGGGCACATTGCAACTGCATGCCCCGGATTTTTAGCGGCCAAGGGGGCAAGTCAGTTCACTCAGGAAGAGGTTAATGCAGTTAGGACTTGGGATCCTTTTTCAAATACATACAATCCAGGATGGAGGGATCACCCTAACTTAGGGTGGTCAGATTCCAGAACTGGAGGTGGAGGTCAAGCGCAACCCCTTGCGCTGCCTCCGCCGCAGCAATTCCCACAGTCCCAATCGTTCAGGCCCCCGCAAGGCCAAGTCATTCCATACCATTACCAGCAACAGTCTGGTAGGGGGGCAGGTCCATCCACTCGTGGTCCGCCCCCAGGTTATTCATATGTGACTGCACGTGACCATAAGTTAGAAGATAATGTCAATTCCATGATGCAGTCACAGATGACATTTCAGACTGAGGCGAGGCAGCAAATCGGAGCCCTTACCACTCAGATGTCCCAACTCACTGCGATTATTAGTCACATGCAGCAGGAGAAGGGAAAGTTTCCAGCTCAGGGTAGTACAGCGGGAGCCCATTACTTGGGAGATTCTTCAGGTCCAAATGTTCAGGGTCAGAATCATGAGGAGGCCAAGTTGGTCACCATTCTCAGAAATGGGAAGGAGATCGACAAGTCCATCCTGCCAAAGCAAAGACTAGTTCCACCCCCGGAACCGGTTGATGCACCGAGGGCAAATCCTGAGAGTGTTGAGAAGTCACCTGAGGTGGTGGAGCCTGCTGTCGCGGCCCCCACGACTCAAACGCCGCCAGCAGTACTACTAGCTCCATTTCCCCAAAGGCTGGCGGTGAAGCCTAAGCAGAACATGAACCATAAGATGCTAGAACTTTTTAAAAGGGTGCAATTCCCTATTACTTTGATGGAGGCAATAGAGTCTTTCCCACAGTGTGCAAAGGTGCTGAAGGACCTTTGTACAGCTAAGCGCAAGAATCAGAACAACGTGGTTCTGACAGAGCAAGTGAGCTCCATCCTTCAGACTGAGATTCCTGCCAAGTGCAAGGATCCAGGTTGTCCCACCATACCCATAGAAATTGCAGGGCAGCCATTCGATAAGGCACTGTTGGATTTGGGAGCGAGCGTCAATTTGCTCCCATATTCAGCATTTTTGAGATTGGGCCTTAGGAATCTTAAAGAGACCCCCGTCACACTCCAGTTGGCAGACCGGAGTGTTAGGGTTCCGAAAGGGGTGGTGGAAGATGTATTAATTCGGGTGGGTGAGTTCCAATTTCCCGCGGACTTCATTGTCCTTGATATTAGCCCAGGTCCCGAGGTTCTAGAAAAGACTCCCATCATTCTAGGTCGTCCTTTCTTAGCCACCTCCAATGCCGTCATGAACTGCAAAACTGGCAAGGTCCAGTTATCTGTTGGCGAGGATAGGATGGAGGTGGATGTTTACAGCGTTAGCACTTTAGGTGCGGATGATGAGGAGTCAGAGGAGCTGTGTCTGATAGACACACTCATTCAGGAGCATATCGATACAGTCCTGTATAAGGACCCTCTGGAGGTGGCTCTTACCACTGAGGAGGTATCATTCTTAGAGTCAGCAGAGGTAGGCACTTTTCGTGATCTGTTAGAGGTTGAGGATGAGTACGAGGAGTTATATGGGGTCGCTCATGACCTAATGTTCGAACCTTTGGGCAACCCTCCGGCCAAGGTTCTTCCGTCTTTGTTCCAGCCGCCTAAACCAGAGTTGAAACCTCTCCCGGACACGCTCAAGTATGTCTTTTTGAAGGACAATGATACTTATCCGGTAGTGATTTCCTCAACCCTTGAGGAAGATCAAGAGAGGAAGCCTCTCGACCTGTTGAGAGAGCACATAGGCGCGCTTGGTTGGATCATAGCCGATCCGCATGGTATAAGCCCACGGTGTGTGTACACACCGAATCATTCTTGAGGATAGTGTTAAGCCGTCTAGACAGCCTCAGAGGCGCTTGAACCCAAACATGAAAGAGGTGGTACGGGCTGAGGTGCTTAAGCTTTTAGATGCGGGTATTATATACCCGATTGCCCATAGTGAGTGGGTAAGCCCAAGATGTTTGTGCCTAAGAAGAGGTCAGGTCACTGTGGTGACCAATGAGCAAGGTGAGTTAGTGCCGACTAGGATTCCTACAGGTTGGCGAGTTTGCATCGATTACCGGAAGCTCAATGCGAGCACCCGGAAAGACCACTTCCCTCTCCCTTTCATTGATCAAATTCTGGAGAGGGTGGCTGGTCGAGCGTTCTACTGTTTCCTAGATGGGTACTCAGGGTATAACCAGATAGAGGTCGCATTAGAGGACCAGAAAAGACCACGTTCACATGTCCTTATGGTACATATGCTTACCGTCGCATGCCCTTTGGGTTGTGCAAATGCACCAGTACTTTTTCCAGGTGTATGATGGGGATTTTTAGTGACATGATTGAGCAGATTGTAGAGGTGTTTATGGATGATTTCTCGGTCTTCGGGGACTCATTCGATGGATGCCTCGAAAATTTAGGCAAGGTCTTGCAGAGGTGCGAGGAGAAGCACTTAGTGCTGAATTGGGAAAAGTGCCACTTCATGGTGACCCAAGGGATTGTGTTAGGACACATTGTGTCCTCCAAGGGTATTGAGGTGGATAAGGCTAAGATAGACTTGATCCGTAATCTTCCTACTCCTAAGTCTGTCAACGATGTGCGTTCATTTCTTGGACACGCTGGTTTTTACCGGCGGTTCATTAAAGATTTTAGTGCTATTTCCCGTCCATTGTGTCAATTGTTGGCGAAGGACGCACCCTTTGTGTGGTCCGATGCATGTGAGCAGGCATTCCAAATGTTAAAGCGGAGTCTCACCACTCCGCCTATTGTGCAGTCGCCTGATTGGAGTCTTCCCTTTGAGTTGATGTGTGATGCTTCTGACTATGCAGTCGGAGCTGTTTTAGGACAGAGGAGAGGGAAAGACCCATTTGTGATTTATTATGCAAGCAAGACGCTCAATGAGGCACAGATGAATTACACCACCACCGAGAAGGAGTTATTAGCGGTGGTGTTTGCCGTAGACAAGTTTTGATCCTATCTGGTGGGCTCGCAGATCACGGTGTTTACCGATCATGCGGCCCTGAGGTACTTGATGACCAAACAGGATGCGAAAGCTCGCCTTATCCGGTGGATTCTGCTTCTGCAAGAATTTCACCTCGTTATTAAGGATAAGAAGGGGGTAGAGAACGTAGTAGCTGATCATCTGTCGCGTCTGGAGTTCGAGGACCCCACCTCGGATATTCCCATTAGAGAGTCTTTTCCAGATGAGCAGTTGTTCGCTGCTAATGAGTGCCCATGGTATGCTGATATTGCCAATTATGTGGCAACTGGGCAGATTCCTTCCCATTGGTCTACCCAAGAGAAGCAGAGGTTTTTAAGGAGTGTCCGGCAGTATATATTTGATGACCCTTATTTGTTTAAATATTGTGCGGACCAGATTGTGCGTAGATGTGTCCCCGAGTCTGACCAGCAGGGAGTCATAGAGTTTTGCCATAGTGAGGCGTGTGGGGGTCATTTCTTTGCGAAGAAGACCAACACCAAGATTTTGCAATGCGGGTTCTGGTGGCCCGATATGTTTAAGGGCGTGCACTTGTTTTGTAGGTCATGTGACCGTTGCCAAAAACTTGGCAAGTTGTCTGCGCGTCATGAGATGCCCCTCCGGCCTATTCTTGTGCTAGAGGTATTTGATTGTTGGGGCATCGACTTTATGGGTCCATTTCCTATGTCTCATGGTTATGAGTACATCCTTTTGGCGGTGGACTATGTGTCGAAGTGGGTGGAAGCGATTCCCACTAAGTCTATGGAGTTGAAAGTCGTGCTAGAGTTTCTTAAGGCTAACATTCTGTCGAGGTTTGGCGTGCCACGCGCCATTATCTCGGATCAGGGCACGCATTTCACGAGTCGGTCATTTGGGAAATTAATGGGGGAGTTTCACGTTACTCATAAGGTATCTACGTCATACCACCCCCAGACTAATGGGCAGGCCGAGTTAGCAAATAGGGAGATCAAGCGAATTTTAGAAAAGACCGTAGGTGTGACTAGGAAGGATTGGTCCACTAGGTTGAATAATGCGTTGTGGGCCTACCGCACTGCTTACAAAACCGTGTTAGGTGCCTCACCCTATCGGCTCGTTTATGGTAAGGCCTGCCATCTGCCTGTTGAGTTAGAGAAGAAGGCATATTGGGCCATTCAGAAAGTCAACTCTAGTTTGATTGAGGCGGGTGAGCATAGGAAATTGCAATTGAGTGAGCTTGAAGAGCTTAGGAATGACGCGTATGAGAATGCTAGTATCTATAAGGCGAAGGTTAAGGCGTACCATGATACGAATATTTAGCGCAAAACCTTTAGGGCTGGTCAGAAAGTGTTACTCTATAATTCGCGTCTTCATATATTCCCAGGAAAGTTGAGGTCCCGTTGGGATGGTCCCTACATAGTAACCAATGTATACCCAAATGGGTCGGTCGACGTCCGTGACCCTAAAGATGATCATGTGTTTAAAGTTAACAGACAACGTCTAAAGCCTTATTTGGAATTTTTAGAGGTAGGTGAACCTGATGAGGAGCTGGTCGATCTTGCTTATTTGGACGACACAGCTGTGTAGGCGTTTGTTTCCGCCTTGTTTTGACGGGTAGCTCACGCGTACCATGCTCTTTATTGAGTGTGGCCCCGACCCCTAGCATTAGGGGTACCCATCATTGACTTGGGTTCCATAGCTTCGCACGCCGCTATTAAAAGAAGGATCGTGTGCCCAGCCCCGGATAGTAAGGGCGATGGTGTTCTGTCATGATTGGTTTTCTAAAATAAAAAAAAATAAAAAAGTCCGGTATAGCCACCTAATTTCTAGCCTTGAATATGCGTATCTGGGTTTCTAACAATCTTATTGCCGTGTCTCGGATAGTCATAAAAGACGATTGACTATGATTTCTTTAAGGAAAAACCTTGAGAGATTTAACCTGTTGAGTCATGACTTACCCGGGATTGTTATGATGACCTTCTCTACGCATATTTAAGTGAGAAAATTAGGAAGAAAAGTAGTACCCGTACCTTTCACGTGACGAAAGTGGTGGTGTTCATTATTTCCTTTATTCATTTGTTGTGGCCCGGCTTTCACATGCGGGCAGTACTGACATCATTTGTTGCCTAGTAGGTAGTTGGTTCTTGCGTCTTTTGCAGGCATGAATCCTGGGAGCGGTTCTGATGGAGCCCAGCGACAATGGTGGCAAATTCCCCATATATCGGCCGGGGTCGTGATGGTTGGCTGCCATCCGTCGGTTCATCTCTTTCCCTTGATTATTCTATTTTTCTTAAAATGTTTTGTCTTCATGCTCTGAGGACAGAGCAATTTTCAAGTTGGGGGATGGAGTGTACCTTGTACACGTTTGAGCGTTGCTAGTAGTTTAAATTTAAAAATTTTTTTGGTTAATTTTTGAGTTTGGGGATACGATTGTTATGCTTGGTTGTATGAGTTAGATGAGCATGCTAGATTTTTGTCTCGTTGATTGCCTGTTAACTTGTTCACATGCATATATCTGACATCCATGTTTGAATATTTTCCACACCATAAGCAGATTTGAGTAGGTGTTCCCACGTTGTGCACAGTATGTCCTTAAAGCATCCCATGTTTCCTTGTTTTTCACTTTCCGCATTCGCATAAAATAGTAGCATAAAATAGTAGGCGTTTGAACCGCATATCATGAGCTAAAAATTTTATATGCATGTGTGAGAGTTGGTGACGTGTTTAGGGGATGAAACAAGGCCATTTTTCCATGATTAGACCAGTATACGTGTCCCATTGATCCCATGTTTAACCAGTCTGTGTCAGTTCCTGTGTCGAACTTAGGAGACCGGTGGTTGGATGGTGGGTCAGCTTGGTAGTCCAACTCTGTGTACATTTTTAGAGACCTGAATCAGTGAACGTTGTGGTAAAGGAAGAATTCGGAATGTTGCTTGTGGATGCCATGGTGTTGAGAAACCTTAAACCTTAAACCTTAAGCCCCGAACTCCTATTTACAAAACCCAATTTTAGTTCCCACTAATGAATTCTCATTTACGAAAGAGAGAATGAATTTTCGGTGTTGAGGGAACAAAGAAGTTGCAAAAAAAAAAAAAAAAATGGCGTTAGCGGTTCGGTATCGATACCCTTCTTAGGGGTATCGATACCGGTTTGTTATGTCCCAAAAAAAAATACAAAGGGCCGATCGGCCCCTTCTTCTTCATTCCCCTCAACTTCTCCTTCTTCTTTCTCTCTTTCTCTCTCTTCTCCTCCATAACCACCCCAAACCCTACCAACCAATCTTCTCAAAACCCACCAAAATAACCACCATTCTCTACCAAATTTCAACCACAACACCCTCTTTTCACCCTCTACCTAAATCCCTGTTTCAAATTTCCCTAAACCTTACCAAGTTTCTGAATCTGAAAACCCAAAAACCCATTTTTTTAAAACCCTTTAACCCTCAAACTATGGCATCCAAAAGGCAAGATACGGGCAAGGCAAAGGCTGGGACTACTTCTAGTACAGCGGGGAATGTTCCGGGGGGTTCGTCGGGAGGCCCTTATGCGGGCCGGAAACCGAGACGGGACCGGGCCCAAATCGAGAGGGACGAAGCAATACAGTGGAGGGAATCGATCATAGGCAGGGGGGTGAAGAATGAGAGACATATAGAGTTAGATGGTGGGTGGCCGGAGCATCACTTGGTGATCGAGGCAATAAACAATCAAGGTATGTCTTTCTGGTTCGAACCTAATCCGGGTTACAATAATGCTTTAGTAGAGGAATTTTATAAATGCATGGTTGTGCCTGAGGCTAGAGCTTTTATGAATCCGGGGGCTCGGATTACCTCTATGATAGGAAAGACCCCCGTGTTTATTAATGTTGATAAAATTGCTGCTGCACTGAATTATGTAAGGCCCGAAGGGGAGATAAATTTTCCTAGGCCAGTTGATAACCCCATTAACCAGAATTGGGTGAAAGGAGAGATTTATTCAAATAGGAGGGATGCGAGGGTCCCTCACTGGCCAGGAAAGTTTAAACCGTCATATAGGTTCCTCAACCAGGTTGTGTGTTATAATATTTATCCGAGGGGGGCTGAGAACAAGCCCCAAGAAAAGGTTGGGAATATTATGTGGGCATTCACTGGGGAGGACACGGTGTGTGACTGGGCTTTGTTTATCTTTGGGGAAATGGTTGATTTCAGGGCTGCATCGAAGAATCTCAGAATGCCTTTCCCGTGCCTAGTGACCACGATCCTTAGGAGGGACGGCGTTCCAGGAACTAAATTTTATACGAATGACAGGTTGGATCCGGGGAACTTGGATTCTACTATTCTAACTCGGAGTAAGGCTCAGATTAAGGGTGGTGGGGAATCAATGCTTACCCCACCATCATCAGAGGCTCCTATTAAGGAATGGTTCAAGAAACTTTTCTGTCAGAATGTGGCTACTATTAAGAGTCTCAAGAAGATTAAACTGGAGCAGAGACAGATGGCTAGGAAACAGGTGGAATTTGATGATCAGCTGAGTTATGTGAGGAAGCATGTTACAGGGGAGACTTCCGGTCCTTATGTTCCCCGTCGGTGGCCGGAGCTGGAGGTGAGTGACGACTTTGAGGAGCCGGATGAACCAGATGAGGACTCGGATGAGTAGAATGGGTTGAGCACGGAGTTGGACACGGGTTGGATTGGTGATGTTAGTTTTATGTTTTGCTATGTTTGAGTTATTGGGATTATGACATTTTCTGTGGTTGTTTATGTTGGAGGTGTGACCGTATGTGTGGTCGGTGGATGTGTCAAAACTTAATTCGTGATTTTTAGGGTAGTATGATGTTATGATATTATTTGTTAGTATGTGATGTTCGTATTGTGTTATCTGTGTTGGTGACGGCCAGTCTGGGTAGGCTGACCATGAGTTTTTATAGGCCGTCACCCTTTGCATGTCACCCTTTTTCTTGATCAACCATGGTCATTACAAGCCTAACGAAGCCCTTAGTTGACCCGTTGCACGTCGTTTGACTCTCTGCATGCATGTGTTATATTGTATCATGAATGTGTGGTATCTTGATTCGTGAGCTTTCGTTGAATATCTTGGCGTTGCATTGACTGGCACGTGGTGATTTGTTTCAATCCACGGGGTTCGCCAGGCGCCTCACATGGGATGTAGAGTATTCGGTGAGTTTGAGCGATATTGTGGCACGTGGGAGCGTTCCATTTTAAACTTTGTTGAGGAATGGAATTATTCGAGTTGTCGTCGGAGCATGCATGTGACCGAGTTGTGGGTAAAAGCGAGAGAAAACTCGAATTGTTCATTTAATTTTGTACAGGTTGCATAACCCTCGTATCCCTTATTGAGTCGTTGTGTTGGTTTTATTCTTTTCGTTTCGTTCGTTACTAGGGACTAGCAACGCTCAAGTTGGGGGATGTGATAGGCGCGTGGAAAGCTTGCTTTTGAGCGCCTAAATAGGGTGGTTTAGCGTGTTAAACGTGCGGGTTAATGATTATTTTCCGTTTAATGCGTGCACAGTGGTGTTCTTGTTTTTCTGTGAAGTTTTTCCAGGTATTTTGGTTTTTGGCATGTGTGTGTGTGCATGGCTTGAAGTGGAAGCGCGGGAAACAAGGCTTGGAAGTTGGATTTTGAAATGATAGGCCGAAGGGGATCGGTATCGATACCCCTATCAGAGGTATCGATACCAATTGGTTATGAAGGGGCGAGTTTTGATCCAGAAGGTTTAGTATCGATACCCTTCTAAGGGGTATCGATACTAACGGCTTACGCCAGTCAAGAAGTCAACGCAAGAGGATTCGGTATCGATACCCCTATCAGAGGTATCGATACCGAGCGGTTACGCATGACCAAACGATGGCGTTTTGATGTATTTTAAGGGTGTCTACTATATAAACGTTTTTCTGATCATTAATTAGGGTTCGAATCTCTTTATATTTTTCTACACTTTAGAGTTTTGCGGCTACAGTTTTCAGAGTTTTTCTTCATTCAGCGTTCTACATTCGAGTTGATGTTTCCAGAATTTCTGCTTGTGGATTGATATCGCGTATTGATAATCAATTTCAATTCTTCTTTTGCAATCTACGGTATTTTTAGCTATCGTCTTTATATTTGATTCTTCTAGCATGTTTAGATCTAGGTTTAATTCGTTCTCTGAAATTTCTATAATCATGAGTGAGTAGTCGCTTTGAGCGCGGCTGCGGGGCGAAGGCGTCCACGTCTAGACTAATCAATATTTCACCTCGGGGCCGAATTAACTCACCTTTCAAGCAATTTTGGGATCAAGGAACTTTTCTAACAAACAAACCCAGGCATTACCAGAATTCGAATGCGCACGGAATCTGGTGACAGGTGGTGCGCATTTGTTGGGAAACCTTTCTGGATTTCTAAAATCAGTAAAAAGAGGAATTGTGGCCCGAGTAAATATCGGTTAGACTAGGCGTAGACGTTGGGTTCCCTAAGCTGCGCTCTCTTTATTAATTCGCATTCAGTTAGTTTAGCTTAGTAATTTAGTTAATAAAATCTCATCAATTCAAGGGGTGGCTACCTAAGAGCCAGTTAAAACTGCACTTTCACACTTTTGAGTCAAGCATTCAAGTCGTCTCTGTGGTTCGACTCCGGTACTTCCGGAATTATTGTGCTACACTGGTCGAGAGTCCTACGCTTGGGACGCGTCTTTATTCGTCTTATTTTGAGTCACCTGGTCGGTCAAGCAGTATACTCCCTCCTTCCATTTTTAAAGGTTCTTTTGAAAAACAAGTGTTATAGTGCTAATTTGGGGTTTGAAAATGCACATATTCTTATACATGCCACCTAAAAGGGGACGAAGGGAATAATAGTTATAGATTCAACGTATCTATGCTCTCAAATGATTGTAGTGACCTCCATATAAAAGCTTTTTTTCAAGCATTTTTAATTATGAAAAGTAGATTGAGGACCTACCTAAAAAAATTCGATTTAGGCCTCAGCAAACTCAAAGCCGGCCCTAATTCTTCGACAATTATCATTCAAGGATAAATACTTCAACTTCTATGAACATTATTTCACTTATACCATCAAGCGCTTAACCCAATTTTTACTTAAGGCCTTGCTTGGATGGGGTATAAGGAAGGGGTAAATTTTTTGGAGGGGGGTATAAATTAAGCTTGATGTGACACATTTAGCATGGTCTGGGTATCCAAAAATGCAGGGGAATAAATTTTCGCCCCTTCAAAAATAATCCAGCTTAGAGGGATAGAGGGGTATTATTTAGGGTTAATTGTTCTAGGGTCCAGAAGTGGGGACTTATTGGGCCATTTAGTCCATGTTAAAGTTTTATAAGGTCTAAGGTCCACAAATATTTTTTTTTTTAAATTTAGGTACTTTCAAAGGGTACCCTAGGGTTTAGGTTTTATGGTGCACTTTCCTATTATAGGGTTTTAGTGGTTTAGGCACTTTCATAGGGTACCCTAGGGTTTTAGGCACTTTCATAGGGTACCCTAGGATTTTAGGCACTTTCATAGGGTACAAACTTTTTTGACACTTTCATAGGGTACCCTAGGGTTTAGGTTTTATGGTGCACTTTCCTATTATAGGGTTGCGAGAACGTGGTGGCAGAAGAGGCAGTCCAAAAGCTTGGTCTAAAGACGGAGGTTCATCCCAGTCCCTACAAGCTTTCATGGTTGAAGAAAGGTAATGAAGTTAAAGTTTCCAAAAAGATGTTTAGTTGCTTTCTCTATTGGTTCCAAGTACAAGGATGAAATCTGGTGTGATGTTGTGGCCATGGATGCTTGCCACCTTCTATTAGGGCGACCATGGCAGTATGATCGTAAGGTGGTTCATGACGGGGGCGCTAATACATATTCGCCATCATTAAATGGTGTGAAGATTGTGTTGCTGCCTTCCAAGGAGGTTGTACCCAAACCACAAACTGGGAAGGGTACCACCCTTCTAACGAGAGTACAGTTTGAAGAGGAGTTGTCAACAAGCAAGGTGGTTTTTTTGTTAGTGGCGAAAGAGGGTTCTAAGGCCTTGGTAGAAGAAGATGTTCCAGCAATGGTTCAACCTCTTCTGCAGGAATTTCAGGATGTGTTTCTAGAAGACTTACCAGATGGGTTGCCCCCTCTGCGGGATATTCAGCACCAGATTGATTTGGTGCCCAATTCGAGTTTGCCCAATCAGCCTCATTATCGTATGAGTCCGAAAGAGCATGAAGAGCTACGGAGACAAGTGGAGGAGCTATTGTCTAAGGGCTTTATTTGTGAAAGCCTTAGCCCGTGTGCAGTACCAACCCTGTTAACTCCAAAAAAAGATGGATCATGGAGGATGTGCGTTGACAACAGGGCCATTAACAAGATCACAGTGAAGTATCGCTTTCCAATTCCAAGGATGGATGATCTGCTAGACCAGTTGGGTAATGCAAGGGTGTTCTCGAAGCTGGACTTGAAGGGTGGGTACCACCAGCTTCGAATCAGGCCAGGGGATGAATGGAAAATTGCGTTCAAAATTCGGGAGGGTCTTTATGAGTGGATGGTGATGTCGTTCGGTCTGTCCAATGCGCCTAGCACCTTCATGAGGATGATGAACCAGGCCCTTCGCCCTTTTATCGGTAAATCTGTTGTCGTTTATTTTGATGATATTTTAATATATAGTGCCACGCCTGATCAACACTTGCAGCACTTAAGGGAAGTTCTTACTGTTTTGCGTGCTGAAAAATTATTTAGGGCAATCAAGAAGTGTGTGTTCTTAACCGATATAGTGCTTTTTCTTGGATACAACATATCCAAGGATGGGATTTCTGTGGATGAGTCTAAGGTTGAGGCTATTCGTAGCTAGCCACAACCGCGGACTTTATTCGATGTTCGCAGTTTCCATGGGCTTGCGGCGTTCTACCGTCATTTTATTCCGCACTTTAGCACTATCATGGCTCCTATAACAGATTGTATGAAGGGTGGCAGGTTTGCGTGGAGTGATGCAGCAACTGCTGCGTTTCAATTGATCAAGCAGAAATTAACTTCGGCTCCTGTGTTGATCTTGCCGGACTTTTCGCTGCCTTTTGAGCTGCATTGTGCTGCATCAAAGGTTGGAATTGGGGCTGTCCTTAGCCAAAATTCTAAACCAGTTGCTTATTTTAGTGAGAAGCTAAATGGAGCAAAGATGAATTACAGTACCTATGATGTGGAGTTCTATGCCTTGGTCCAAGCATTGAAGCACTGGTATCACTATCTTATTCATAGTGATTTCATTTTATATTCTGATCACGAGGCATTGAAGCACCTCAATGCTCAAGATAAGTTGTCCAGTCGGCATGCTAAATGGGCAGCATATATTCAGCAATTCTCTTTCTCTATCAAGCACAAGTCTGGTGCTTTGAATCGAGTAGCTGATGCCCTCAGTTGGCGTTCCAATTTTCTTGTTTTGATGCGCACTAAGGTAACAGGTTTTGATGCTTTTCGTGAGTTATTGGCAGCGGATCCATATTTTGCTACTATCATTGAAGATATCGCAGGGGGAGCCCAATCAGAATTTCACATGCAAAATGGGTTCTTATTCAAAGGAAACTTGTTGTGTGTTCCGGAGTCCAGCCTGCGGTTGAAGATCATTAAGGAGTTGCATGATGAGAGGCATGTGAGCCGGGATAAGACTTATGCATTGGTGTCTGCTTCCAATTTTTGGCCGACCCTGCGGCGTGAGGTTTATAAGTTCATGGCGGGGTGTCATATTTGCCAAATTTCCAAGGGTACAACCACTAACGCCGAGTTATACATGCCATTGCCAATTCCTTCCCAGCCATGGGCCGATGTCAGCATGGATTTTGTATTGGGGCTGCCATGTACACAATGTGGTCATGATTCTGTCTTCGTGGTGGTCGATCGATTTTCAAAGATGGCGCACTTAATCGCTTGCAAGAAGACTACAGATGCTGTTAAGGTGGCGCAGTTATATTTTTCGGAGGTTTATCGCTTACATTGGCTGCCTATGTCTATCGTTTCTGATCGGGATACCAGATTTTTGATTCATTTTTAGCGTTGTTTGTGGAGGCTGGCCAACACTCAACTGGATTTTAGTACGACTTATCATCCCCAGACCGATGGCCTGACTGAGGTGGTGAACCGTTCTTTGGGCAATTTACTACGCAGTTTGGTGGAGCATCATCTCAAAAGTTGGGATCAAAAGTTATGTCAAGCAGAGTTTGCTTTCAACCATTCCGTCAATCGGAGCACGGGATTCTCTCCTTTTCAGGTTGTCTATGGGTTTAATCCGCGCACACCAGTCGACCTAGCTCCTGTTCCAAGCTTGAAGTGCTCTAGTGGCAAGGTTGAAGATTTCATGAAGAATTTACAGCAAATACATGCAGAAACCAAGTTGCATTTGGAGAGTAGTACAGCCAAGTACAAGGCAGAGGCAGACAAAAAGCGCCGACTAGTGGAGTTTGAGGTTGGTGATTTCGTTTATGCGGTCCTCACTAAAGACCGTTATACATCTCATGAGTATAACAAACTTGCCGCTCGTAAAATTGGCCCCGTTGAGAATATTGAGAAGATCAATCCAAACGCCTATCGTTTGAAGCTTCCAAGGCATGTTCGCACTGCTGATGTGTTTAATGTCAAACACCTAATTCCATTCCGAGGTGATAGCTCGACAGATGATGATGCAAATTCGAGGGCGAATTTCTTTTTAGAAGGGGAGGATGATGCAGTAGCCATGGAGGAAGAGTATTTTCGGCAATTTAAGCCTAGGGTGGCAAAATCGTAATTATGTTGCTGTGGAATTTTGCGTTGGGCCCACTTGGGTCGGACCCGAAACGGCCCAACGATCAAGACCCATGCCTATGGCCATGGCGTACGTCGTTTTTTGGGCTTTCGTCGTTGTTTAGGACTCCGAATGGCCAAATTTGTCGTTTAAGGAAAGATTTGACTTACCAATTACTTGGGCAAGGAAAATCCGAATTAAGCTACGCTTTTGGGAAACATTCTAGAATTTTCTCTACTTTTTTATTTTGCTATTATTTTCGAATTTTCCATTTTTGGTAATTTTGCGTTTTTTTATTGATTTGGCTTCCTTTTCGGAGCAAATCAATTAGGGTTTCTGGTTTCCTATATAATAAGTTGTAAGCCTTAAGGGCAAGACAGTTTATGATTATTATTGAATGAAAAAGAGTCTAGAGAGCGTTTTTCTCTAAACCATCTCGTTTGTGTTCAATTGTTGCACGTCTTTTTTGTGGTTCATAAGGCGCCCTGCATCAAATTTCATGTTTAATTCTCATTACCAGCAATTTAGCATTTATTTAGAAAATAATGGCAATTTTTTTTTTGTAGCCTTGAATAGGTTAGTGTAAAATTTGGTGATTCTTCATATTTTATGCATCTTGGAATTAGTCTTAAAAATTTCACTAAAGCTGGCACTCCTAATACTACGAAAAGTGGCGATTAAAAAAAGAAAAAGAAAAAGAAAAAGAAAAACAAGGGCAAAAAGTAGCCAATAAAACTAGGGGTACAGCAATTGATGTACACCATATTTTGTAGGACCTATTTTGGAATTTCACATAAAAATGATCAGATGAGCTCAATTTTCTTAAATTATTTTTTAAGGATCGCTACAAAAAAATCAGTTCATTCGGATATCGGTAAGGGTATGATCAATTCTACGCCCAATTTGCAGATTGAATATTGGGAAAAGAATTTATCAAACCCTTACCGATATCCGAATGAGCTGATTTTTTTTACAGAAACTCTTAAAAAATATTTTAGAAAAATTGAGTAACTTTGATCGTTTATCTGGAACTCAAAGTGAATTACACGAAACGTGTGTACATTTGGTTTTGAGCAGGGGCGGACACAAGGGGGGTCACGCGAGGACACGTGCCCCCACTGACCCCCGCTCAAAACTCAATATATATATATATATATAGAACAATTATGTAATATAATGCTATATTTAGCATACACACTTACATATATCTCAAAAATAAAAATATAGAACTAATTCTGTGTTCATTTTTTGTTTTTGTTTTTTTTATTTTATAAAAAGTATGCATTATAAACCTTATAATGCATAATAAATGTCTTAATTTAGCAAGATCGTTGACTAAAATAAAATTGCACGATTATAATTAATAAGGTGCCCCCATTGGGTTGGATTTCTGGGTCCGACAATAGTTTTGAGTAAATGTACGGGAATAAAACCACGTATACCTGGATCACGTGCTTCCTTGATTCAACCCTAAATCTGCAAGACAAAAAGAGGGTTAGAGTACCTTTGCCTCTCCTTGGCAAAAGGCCCTCCGATGCCTAAGTTAGTATCTCGTGCTATAAACTCTCAAATCACAGTGCCTATGAAAGGGTTTTATAGCGTACCTTTCTTCATGGGTATGGTCTTGTATTTATAGGTGAAGCAGCTTTGTTGATTTAGGCATCTCGTGCCTTGGTTTCCTACTTGTCTTAGGAATCCTTATTTTAATAGGACTTTCCTATCAAGAGATAACTTCCATATCCTGCTAGATCTCGTCTAGCAGAGGTCCTTCTTTCCTTATAGGATTCTTTCTTATATGAGATACACTCCTAATCTCGTTAGGTCTTCCCATATTGGTCCTTTATCAAATGGGATTGCTCCTTCTCTCATAACGAACCGTCATAGAATATTTTGGAATGTCTCACCGCCCTATACGTGGTTGTGTCGTGCTTCCACGTAGCTCGGACTAACATGTACATAGCTCAGCTCATCACGCCGAGCTGAATTATGTATTCCAGAATGCTGTTTAAGCTATATACGTAGCCTTTTTAGCTCGGCCATACCAGGGACATCCCATTATGTCTTACGGCGAGCTAGTGCATCCTGATTTAATAGCTTACTCTTTATTAATTTGATCTTATTCATGGCCAGACCAGCTCGGCACAGGGCTTTAAGAACTCCCTACGTGGTGCCGAGCTATTCACCCTCTCGTGGTGATCGATTAGGGCATGTGCTATGTCCACCTCTAGTGTAATCTGATTCTACCCACTCCAATTGCTCCCCAGCTCTGTCACTGCTTGAAAAAAAAACTGTTTCCACTCACAATTATTTTTTATTTTTTTTGAAAAAAGTTCTTTTTAAAATCGTTTTCTCCCAAAAATTGTTTTGTTTTAAAAAATGTTTTCAAAATATTTTTTTGAAAAAACAGTTTCCAAAACTATTTCTTGTTGTTTGAAAAAGTGATGATGCGACAAGTTTTAGTTATCAAAATTGAAAAAGAAATAGGGTGCATTGTTTTCGGTAATGGACAAAAAACACCAATGTGGGACTTGACATTTAGGAACCTCTAAATAGATAACCAAAAGTTTATGTGGCAACTTTCGGTTATCCAATTTTGGTTAGGCCATGGAGGATGCTCTTAGTAACCAGAATCACCTGTTAACTGTTGTTTTCAATATGTGTACAATATTTGTGATGCTTAAACTATTCTCGTTCTTTATTCCTAAACTATCTCATTCTATATGTTTTTTAATTCTAAACTTCCATTTTCTGCTTTTTTTTTATTGTGTTTGATTCAGCTATTAGTAACCATACTCGATCACATGTTTAATGTTGTTCTCAATATGCTTACAATATTTGTGATGCTTGTTTAATATTTCCTATGTTTTCATGTCCAAAACGTTACCCATAGATGATTCGAAATGATTTATAAGTCAACCCGTCATATGATATCTAATAACTTTATTAAAACATTGTCCCTTGACAAAATCTTTATTGTGAAATTTATCACAAACTTAGCAATAATAGGTTCTAAACTATGCCAATTCTTTATATTTTTTATTTCTAATATTCTAATTTTTTTGCTTTCTTATTTTGTTTGATTGAGCCTGAATAACCAAAATTGTTTGTTAATCGTTATTTTCATGTTCATTATGTGTACAATATTTGTGATGCTTAAACTATTCTCATCTTTATTCCTAAACTATTGTCATTCTTTATGTGTGTTTTTTTAATTTCTAAACTTTCATTTTCTGCTTTTTTTTTATGTTTAATTGAGCTATTAGTAACCGAACTCACATGTTATCTGTTGTTCTCAATATGTTTACAACATTTGTGATGCTTGTTTAATATTTCTTATGTTTTCATGCCCAAAACGTTACCCTTTGATGATTTGAAATGATTTATAAGTCAACCCATCATATGATATCTAAGTGAAACAATTGGGCACCCATAGAGTTTTGACTGGGGAGGTGGTATTCTAATAACTTCATTAAAAAAAATTAGTATTTGAAAAAAAAATTATTGTGAAATTTATTACAAACTTCATGACAATCAATTCGCAAACTATTCCAATTCTCTATTTTTTTTCCTATCCTTCTCATTTTTCTACTTTCTCATTACGTTTGAAAGAGCTTTTAATAACTAGAACTGCCTATTAGATGTTTTTTTCATTATTTGTTCAATATTTGTGATTCTTGTTTAATATCCCCTAGCTTAGAATGCCCAAAACATTTTCCATCGAAGATTTTGAAATGAATTATGAGTCGACATTCATATGATATCGATATGAAATGATTGACATCCATAGAATTTTGACAGGGAATGTGGTATTCTAATAACTTTATTAAAACATTGTCCCCTGACAAAATCTTTATTGTGAAATTTATCATAAACTTCACAACAATAGATTCTAAACTATACCCATTCTTTACGTTTTTTATTTCTAATCTTCTAATTTTTCTGCTTTTTTATTGTGTTTGATACTTTAATTGAGCTCTTAATAACCAAAATCGTTTGTTAACAATTATTTTCATTTAATGTACAATATTTGTGATGCTTGTTTAATATTCTCTATTTTAGAATACCCAAAACGTGACCCATCAATGATTTGAAAATGAATTATAAGTCGATCAATCGTATGATTTCAATATGCATTGATTGGCATCCATAGAGTTTTGCCTGGGACGGTGGTATTCTAATATAACTTCATTAAAAGATTGACTCTTGGTTGTGAATTTATTATATAGTTCATAACAATCGATATTTAAACTATTGTCTTTCTTTATGTTTTTCACTTATTACTTTCCCATTTTTTTGCTTTCTTATTATCTTTGATCGAGCTCTTAATAACTAGAATAGCCTATTAATCAATGTCTTCATTATGTGTAGAATATTTGTGATACTTGTTTAATATTCCGTATTTTAGAATGCCCAAACTGTGACCCATCGATGAATTGAAATGAATTATGAGTCAACCCATAGGATCCATAGAATTGACAGTGGAGATGGTACTCTAATAACTTCTCCAAAAAAATTGGCTCTTGACAAAACCTTTATTGTGAAATTTATCCCAAACTTCACGTAATCGATTCTTAAACTACATTATGTTTGATCGAGCTATTAATAACCAAAATCACTTGTTAACTGTTGTTTTTATTATGTGGATAGTACTTGTGATGCTTCGTCGATCAATGTTCCCCATCTTAGAATGCCTAAAACGTTACCCTTTGATGATTTGACATGAACAATAAGTCAACCCATCATATGATATCTATAAGAAATGATGAGTATCCATAAAGTTTTGACAGGGGAGGTGGAATTCTACTAAATTTATTAAAACATTGTCTCTTGACAGAACTTTTATTGTTAAATTTATCACAAATTTCACAACAACCAAGTCTTAAACTATTCTCATTCTTTGTGTTTTTTATTCCTGAACTTCTATTTTTTGCTTTTTTTTTATTTATGTTTGATTGACCTCTTAGTAATCAGAATCACGTGTTAACTGTTGTTCTCGAACCAATTCTTAAACTATTCTCATTCTTTATGTTTTTTATTCCTGAACTTCTATTTTCTGCTTATTTATTTATGTATGATTGACTTCTTAGTAACCAGAATCACCTGTTAACTGTTGTTCTCGTTATGTGTACAATATTTGTGATGATTGTTTAATATCCTATCTTAGAATGCCGAAAACGTTATCCACCGATAATTTGAAATGAATTATGAGTCAAACCGTCATATGATAACTATATGAAATGAATGACATCCATAGAATCTTGACAGGGAAGGTTGTATTCTAATAACTTTATTAAAACATTTTCCCTTGACGAAATCTTTATTGTGATATTTATAACAATAGATTTGAAACTATACCCAATTCTTTATATTTTTTATTTCTAATCTTCTAATTTTTCTGCTTTCTTATTATGTTTGATTGAGCTCTTAATAACCAAAATCGTTTGTCAATAGTTATTTTCATTTTCATCATGTGTACAATATTGGTGATGCTTGTTTGATATTCTCTATCAATCTTAGAGTACCCCAAACGTGACTCATCATATGATTTCTATATGGAATGATTGGCACCAATATAGTTTTGACAGGAGAGGTGGTATTCTAATAACTTCCTTAAAAGATTGGCTCTCAACAAAATTTTTATTGTGAAATTTATCACATAGTTCAAAACAATCAATTTTTAAACTATTCTCATTCTTTATGTTTTTCATTTCTTTATTTCTCAATTTCTTCTTATTACATTTGATTGAGCTCTTAACAACCAAAATCGTTTATTAACTATTTTCATTATGTGTACAATATTTGTGATGTTTGTTTAATATTTTTTATTTTAAAATACCCAAAACTTGACCCATCGACAATTTGAAATGAATTATCAGTCAACCCATAACATCTATAGAGTTTTGAGTGGGGGAGATGGTTTTCTAATAACATCATTTAAAAATAATAATATCATAAATCAAGATATGATTCGTTTTCTATATGATGGCATCCACAAAGTTTTGACAAAAGAAGTTGTGTTGAATGTTGACAGGTGTTAATTAGGTTGAAGTTTGAGTGTCATGTGAGCATGATATTCTCAAACAAATAGTATTATTTTGTGGTTTTTAATGTTTTATTGGACATAAAAAAGTATTTCTACAGTTGTAAAAAAAAATGCACAAAATTAAAGTGCTAATTTGAGGTTTGAAAATGCACGTATTCTTATACATGCCACTTAAAAGGGGTAGAAGGGAATAATGGTTATCGATTCAGCGTATCTATGTTCTCAAATGATTGTAGTGACCTCCATATAAAAGCTCTTTTTTCCTAGCATTTTTAATTATGCAAAGTAGATTGAGGGCCCACTTAAAAAAATTCGCTTTAAGCCTCAGCAAACTCAGAGCCGACCCTGGTTCTTCGACAATAATCATTCAAGGAGTAAATACTTCTAATTTTATGAATTTTATTTCACTTATACCATCTAGCTCTTAACCCAATATTTACTTAAGGCCTTGCTTGGATGGGGTATAAGGAAGGGGTAAATTTTTTAAAGGGGGTATAAGGCTTGGTATGACACATTTAGCATGGTTTAGATATCCAAAAATGCAGGGGAATAAATTTTTGCCCCTTCAAAAATAATCCAGCTTAGAGGGATTGAGGGGTATTATTTTTGGGCACCCCTCCCCACTGCCCAAAAGTTATCCTTGGCTATTAGCCAAGAATAATACCCCTCTCCCTTATTTCAATTACAAAACAACCTTATCCCCCCATTTTATCCTCCATCCAAACCAAATACTATTTTATCCCCTTTTTTTAATAGTACTCCACCTCTTTAAACATCACATCAATGTAGGCCAACCCTCAAAAAATAATACTCCCCCTAATAACTTATCCCCTAATAACATAACCCCTCTTATGTTATCCCCGGATTGTGCACAACAGCAAACCCCGTCCCTCTAATATCCCATTTGGGTGATTGGAGCTTAATCATCACGCGTCCAACTGCATGTCATGTTTGAACGAAATCGATAATGTCAGTAGTTTAAATTTGTGGGCGGTAAACTTCTTTAATCAGCAAAACAAAATTTGATTTTCACAGTGATAACAAAATATAATCATTCCAATATGAACAGAATTGCATTGAGAGATCTTCTCAAAATATGTAATTTTTTTTGGGTGCGACTCGCAAAAATACAATCTACCACTCAGTCTCTAGATTTTAACAAAACAATAATAAAGTGACATTCTCAAATAATACAAAAAAAAAAAAAAAACGAATGAAGGTACCGCACAAAACACACGTACATAAATCATTGTTTAATCCAACCCAATTGTGAGAATAAGTAACACCAAAACCTCTTCCTTGTAAAACAAACCAGAATCTAAGGAACTGTGTAAGCTACCAATAGTAACTTAATTTTAACGGGTCGGTTTGTAACCGTGGCAAGTGGTTTTGTTTGGGCTTCGGAATGTACCTTCGATTGGGTGGCCAGTGGCAAAGTCGGCCCATGGGTAAGCCTAGCAAGCCTCCGGTCTTGGGCAACCCCCGGACCGGGGCAACCCCCGGACCGGGGCAACCCCAAAAAAAAAAGTCCTTGAAGTTATATATAAATTTTGTGAAGTTCCCGTACATTATGTTAGGGCATCCTTATCAGCCTCAACAAAAAAAAACACCAAATTTAACCTCAAAAACACCTTTTATAAATTATCAAGTTACTTATCCAAAAATTCACAAAATCAGACTCTCTATCCAAACTTTACTATTCCCCTCAAGTTTGATAAATAAAAAAAAAAAGTTTTGTTAAACTACTATTCTCCCCAGCTGGGGAGTGGTCCAGTGTTGGCCACCTAGGAAAGAAGGTGGGGGAGAATCATTAAAAATTCGGTAGCCCTTGAACAGTGGCTTGCTCTGAATATTGAGCCACTGTAGCAAAGTTTAAACTTTTGCAATTTGTCCATGCATTTGTTGATGCTAATTTGAGGGAAGTTTTGTGGCTTTGGCTCAACAATTTACCCATCAGGGGGATTTGTTGAGCCAAATGGGGATGCTCTTAGGCAACTCTTTACCAGCGTGGTCACATGCTTTGGTAAAGTTGCAGAGTGTTGGATTTCGATTCCCGAGCTCATCCTTCTCCTATAACTTTTTGCCTAAACTTACTGACCTTTCTTCCTTTTTTTCTCTCTTTTTTTCCCTTGTTATTTATTGCTCATTTTGTTCCCTCCCAATTCGCAAGTTTACGAAAACTACATAACTCCATTATTTTTTTTCAAAATTCTGCATTCGCAAGTTATGTAGTTTACGAAAACTACATAACTTCATTTTGTTATTTATTGCTCATTTTGTTCCCTCCCAGTAGGTGTGTCTGCCCTGTGGTGGTGGTGGTTCACTTTCCTGTCGGATCTGGTTGTAGGCGACTGATGTTGTTGCTCTACGGTTAGCTTTCGGGTTTTCTTTGGGCCAGACTTTCATTGTAACATTTGGGCTTTCTAGGTCTGTTTGGGTATTTGATCTTCATTGTTTTATTTGGGTTATTGAGGCCCACAAGTGTTATAGGCTTTGTCCATTGGTGTATCGTCCAACTATTGGATGGATCTCCATCTCCTTCCCCGACTTGATGTACCCCCGTCAAATTTTAATAAAACTCTTATTGCCGATAAAAAAAATAAAATAAAAAAACATAATGAAGCTCAGTTGCCTTGAGCATAAGCAAATATTGGTAAGAGATTCTAATTCAAATAGTTTTCTAGAAGGAAAAACTAATTAATTAATATTATCAAAGATAAAATTAAGTAACTACTATAATTTTTTCTCTAAAGATATGTTTGAACGCATGAACCCTCTGCCACTCTTGGCCTGGTTCCATGCGGTGACACACGCAGTAACCAAATAGTCCAACCACTGAAAATTTACTTATTTATCTAACATAGGACAAACAAAGACAATTTCAATTCACTCATAAATATGGTTACACCAATCATTTTTTTCAACAAGAACAACGCCATGCACACAACTGGTCTAGGTATGAAAACCATCAACCCTTTGAACAGACAGACACAAAAGCAAGAAGTGAAGCCCCATAAACGTACACAGACAGAGGCATCATTATTTTTTCAAGGCACGCCAATATTATCACACATTAATAGTATACACAAATGTTGTTCGTCGTAGTAGCCACTAGTCAAGCCAGAGGCCTTGCAAATCTCAAATTTAGGTGCATCTGCAGACGTCGAATTGGCAGGCCTTGCCAATGCTCACGCATTCAAGAACGCAGCCTGCTATATCGCATGATTGCTGACTCTTAGCCATTTCTGCAAACATATACACCACAAAATCAATTCAAGAGAATCCTAATAATGTTCATTTGTTTGATCATGAGTCGTTTTTAAATAGTTTAATTAAATGGACCAGTAGTTAGGGATAGAGTTTGTATATGCAAAAGTTTATGTAGGGGCTAAAATGATATCCCTCTTGCCAAGTCAATGGGCAAAATTGGTGATTTTACTTTTTACATTTTCCTTATATAATTTTAGGGACCACAACTTAATCGGGAAGATCTCTCACTCTCCTCATCATTTTTGGACTCTGGAGACCCAAATCTGGAGTTCTAGGTCTGGGTACTGGCTCTTGCACGGAGTCCTTGGTCGGTTTGGTTCAAGTTGGTGATTTCCTATGCTTTCCTACGAAATTCAACACATGCATGTTCTTCTGACATTGTGGGCCTTGTTGCCTCTTGAAGAACACTACTACCAACCATGCAAGATATTCCATAGAAAATGGTAAAAATATCGATAGCGAATCTAGTACGTTGTTGCAAATAGGTAAGAGGAAAAACATGATGGAAAGGAAGAGTGTGTGCCCTGTAACTCGAGGTAGCCCAATTCTGATTACCGGATTCGGATTATCGGATTAGTGTTACAGGATTGGGATCGGATTTCTTCGGATCGTATTCAGATCGGATCCGGATTAATGAACACGGCCTATTGACAGGCCTAGTAGAGAGTGCATTGTCATGTACGGAGAGAGATCGATATACCATATAGTTGATCGTTTTCCTGAGGGAGATCCTTTTAAAATTTGTTTTATATTACATATAATTGTATCTTTAGATTGTTTGAACACTTATTCTTATACTGTGAACATCAAAAAATCCAGAAAAATCACAATTCAATACCTGATATATCAGCTCAAAACAAAGTACACACTCTGAATGACAAATTTTTTTTAAAAATAGAGAGAGGAAAAAGTATCAATTGGTATCGATATCGTACTCTAGCTTTTCTCTGAACAACAATAAATCAATGGAGTATCTCCAAAAATAAGATTATATGTCCAAAAGAAATCCGTGTGAACCTATTAGTTATACAATTTTCTATAATAAAAACTGTGTTTATGTGCTGGTTTAATTTTGATTGGCCCAAATAATAGAATTTCCATTGAGCATGCAATTCTGACATATATTATGTGGTCTCATTATTCAAGTAGAGTTGAGGTAATTTTTGAACACCATGTTCAAAATTCCTAGAGCTACCAGAGTGTGAAAAGATTAAGGGGGCGTTTGGTAACGTTTTTATTTCTTGTTTTTTGTTTTTGTTTTCAATTTTTTTCAAAACGAAAAACAAAAATGTGTTTGGTAATTTGTTTATGTTTTGTGTTTATTAAAAATGTTTTCAAAATTTCTATAAAATTTCAAAACACAAAAAAGGTGATTTGCCTTGTTTTTAAAACAAGGTCGTTTAAATTTTATTACCAAACATGATTCTACTTTTAGTTTTTTAGAAACAAAAAACATAAAACAAAAACGTTACCAAACTCCCCCTAAGAATTTGAGTTCTGGACACTTGGTTCGGCAGACTCGAGACTCAAAATGACTGTTTATTATATTAGATCATCAAAGTAAATAACATAAAAATCGACGATCTAAAAATCTAAGGTGATAATAAATAGGAAATGAGCATTATTTAAAAACTGCGCTTCTTATAATTTCGGTACTAACTTTATTGACATGGTAAAATTAATTTTAGTGCAACAAAAGTAAAGAACGAACCAGTGATCATGAGAAGCATCAAGATGAGAAAACTGATGATTGAAACCCAACGCATGGAGAATGCCATCTTAATTGAGAGAGAAATTTTTTGGGAAATAAAACAAGGGCTGTGTGAGAGAGAAAAGGAAGGGGGCCGATAGCAACCAGGTTTATGCCTATTTATAAGGTGGGCTTTCCTGGTTTCATTGCTCACTTGTC
The DNA here is from genome assembly GCA_016920895.1 of Vaccinium myrtillus. Classification (NCBI taxonomy): domain Eukaryota; kingdom Viridiplantae; phylum Streptophyta; class Magnoliopsida; order Ericales; family Ericaceae; genus Vaccinium; species Vaccinium myrtillus. The sequence goes on from CM029279.1 coordinate 10,604,766, forward strand.
TAGGCCTATTTATAAGGTGTATGTGTTGGGGGTTATGCCTATTAAAAATTAAAACCGTACTAGTAGCATCTTTTTCTTTTTTATTTTGGGATACGATATCCATGGTTGGCTCAAGACATTTTGACGTCTAATTAAATCGATAACTTTAAAGAGGCCTTTTACAACTGGTCCGGTTTTGGTCTACCGTACTAGTATCATTGAATGGTCCAGTATAATCCAACTTACTATGTTATTGTGTGCACATATGAAATCAATCGTGCTAAAGTTTGTTTGTAATTAAAACTGAATTTTGAGCAATTGAAGACTTCGACTACAACTTTAAGTTTTTTGTTTTAGCACTCCCGATTCTCATTTGCTAAAAAAGTAGGGTGATTTTAGCAACTTGCTTTTAGCAAAAAACGCATGTGAGAGAAAATTTGATTTTAGCAACTTAGTTTTTAGCTAATGAGAAACAAAAGTGATTTTAGCAACTCAACTTTTATGGGATTTCCCCTTTTAGCAAATGAAAGCAAACTTTATTTTTGGTGAAATATTCAAATAAAAATCGATCAGAATGTAGGTCATTATAAACCTTGACTGTTTTGCCACTAATACCTAAAATCAAGTGACGACTCTAAACAGCTTCATCAAGCAATGGATACTATCGACATACAAAAGGACACGCTGCAACGGGTGTCAAAAAGCAAAATGCCAATCAACCCAAAGCCATCTAATGGTACTCCGAAATAGAGCGAGCCTGCACCACGACGGGCAAGGGACAAGTGTGGTTATAGCCTCCAATATTCTGAATTGGCTCTCGACAAAGCCTTTATTATGAAATTTATCACAAACTTCACAACAATCTATTCTTAAACTATTCCCATTCTTTATGCTTAATATTTTTAACCTTCTAATTTTTTTGCTTCTTACTAATCCCTCCGTCCCAAAATTTGGTCCGCCTTTCCTGTTTAGGATGTCCCAAAATTATGGTCAATTTTGACTAGTCAATTAGTCTTTTTCTTTCATACCCTTCATCCCATATTCAAATTCAAACACAAAATTGAAGGAAAAATGCTTTTTAGTCTAACAAGTAATCATTATATTTCACAAATGAGGGTAGTTTTAGAAGTTCATATATTTTAAATTATAATGATTACCTCTTCTTAAAAAGTTGAAAACCTAATAAGGGACCAAAAGTTTGGGGAATATGTTTTATGGAGATTTATTAATAACTAGACATCTGTTAACTGTTGTTTTCATTATGTGATCAATATTTGTGATGCATGTTTCATATTCTCTTTCTTATAATACCCAAAATGTGATCCGTCGACGATTTGAAATGAGATACAAGTCAACCCATATATGATTTCTATTTGAGATGATTGGCATCCATAGAGTATTAATTGACAGGGAAGGTGCTATTCTAAAAACTTCATTAAAAATTTGATTCTTGACAAACCTTTATTGTGAAATTTATCCCAAACTTCACAACAATTGATTCTTAAATTACATTATATTTGATCAAGCTCTTAATAACAAGAATTGCATGTTAACTGTTGTTTTCATTATGCGTACAGTACTTGTAAGGCATTGTTAATGTTTCCTATCTTAGAATGTCCAAAACATTACCCATTGACGATTTGACACGAATTATAAGTCAACCCATCATATGATATCTATAAGAAATTATTGGCACCCATAGAGTTTTCACAGGGGAGGCATTATTCTACTAACTTTATTAAAACATTCTCACAAACTTCACAACAATCGAGTCTTATAGTATTCTCATTCTTTATGTTCTTTTTTTTTCTAATCTTCCATTTTCTTCTTTTTGTATTATGTTTGATTGAGCGCATCCTCAACGGCCTAACCAAAACTAAAAAATTGCTAAGGTTAGTCATGTTTGTTCAAAACAATGCGTACATTCAAATAACAAAACTTAACAATCTCTTAGCAACGACTCCAATTTTGGCTTTTGGATAATCAAAATTAGCAACATTTTGCCGAAAAGCAAAATTAGTGGACCCCACAATTACTCAATCAAGTAAATCCATCTTTACACAATATGACAAAAACCATCTCTATCTTCCCTTCTCTCTTTCTCCCTCACAACAATGTTTTCAAAACAAATTTTTAAAAAAAAACTCTTTTTACTCCAACTTTTAAAAACTTTAGTGAAAAACATTTTTTACATAAAAACTGTTTTCTTTTTCCAAATACTTTTTTTTTCTAAAACTGTTTTTACTAAAAAAAAAACTTGAAAAAAAAAACTGTCATCATATGATATCTATAAGAAATTATTGGCACCCATAGAGTTTCGACAAGGGAGGCATTATTCTACTAACTTTATTAAAACATTCTCACAAACTTCACAACAATCGAGTCTTAAAGTATTCTCATTCTTTATGTTCTTTTTTATTTCTAATCTTCCATTTTCTTCTTTTTGTATTATGTTTGATTGAGCGCATCCTCAACGGCCTAACCAAAACTAAAAAATTGCTAAGGTTTGTCATGTTTGTTCAAAACAATGCGTACATTCAAATAACAAAACTTAACAATCTCTTAGCAACGACTCCAATTTTGGCTCTTGAATAATCAAAATTAGCAACATTTTGCCAAAAAGAAAAATTAGTGGACCCCACAATTACTCAATCAAGTAAATCCATCTTTACACAATATGACAAAAACCATCTCTATCTTCCCTTCTCTCTTTCTCCCTCACAACAATGTTTTCAAAACAAATTTTTAAAAAAAAACTTTAAAAAAAAAAAACTCTTTTTACTCCAACTTTTAAAAACTTTAGTGAAAAACATTTTTTACATAAAAACTGTTTTCTTTTTTCAAATACTTGTTTTTCTAAAACTGTTTTTACTAAAAAAAACTGTCATCATATGATGATATCTATAAGAAATTATTGGCACCCATAGAGTTTTGACAGGGGAGGCATTATTCTACTAACTTTATTAAAACATTCTCACAAACTTCACAACAATCGAGTCTTAAAGTATTCTTATTCTTTATGTTCTTTTTTTTTTTTTCCTAATCTTCCATTTTCTTCTTTTTTTATTATGTTTGCTTGAGCGATTAGAGCATCCTCAATGGCCTAACCTGATGCAAATAGATATAGCTAACAAGGCTATAGATCAAGACCAACTGAACCAACCCAAATACTGAAGTGTTTAACACTTAGATTCAGAATATAAGGCAACAATAGTTCACCAAAAGGTGTTACAAACTGAGAAGAAGGTTCTAGGGCTAAGAGACATTGAAATCTAGTGGAGTTTCACCAGATAGAAGAAGCTTTTGCACACCAAAGGTGACTAAATCTGGTCAGTACCTGAATCTGGAAAATACTCAGCTCTGAACAGGATGTAACAGCAGCTTTAGCTAGCCTCCTCGCGCGTGCAGCAGCGGCAGAGGGACTGGTAGGCGCCACGGGGTCGAATCCTCAAGACCCAAGCCTCCAAATCTTCAAAACCCTAGCTAGTTTGGAGCTCAGAGCTCTACGTAAGTTTTCTCAGCACCAAAAGTCCCCAAATTTTGTAGACTATCCTCCCTTTTATAATAAGTCAAGAGGCTTCTCTAAGAAGCCAAGCAAAACTACACTTAACCCCTCCAAGAGACAGGATATTCCTCTTACAACCCCATAATATTAAATTCTTTTCAAAAACACCCCCGAACTCCAAAAACTCAACAAATGCCCAGGTAGGCCAAAAAGGGGAATATCAACCATGGAAATGACGTAAACGCCCCTCACTAAATTACCTTAACAGCTACCTTGCTATATACATATGTACATGGATTGCATCATCCTCCCCCAGTTAGAAAGAACTCGCCTCTGTGCGAGTTGTCATTTTTGCTTCATGACACATCTCTGGATCAATCTGCAAAAACTCAGGTTCTGATATCCACGAGTTCTCAAAATCAGGTTTTCCAGCCCACTTAACAAGAAATCGGAAGTAGTCGCCAGCCCTTGTCTTCATCTCTCGAACTTGAATCACTTTTTCAATCTTGTCCTTCTCTTTAGTAGAGGTTGGACCAGGTTTTCCACTAGCAGCACTTTCAGTTTCTGCCTTCAAATCCCCGTGAAAAGTGTATAGGTCTGCCACATTAAAGATGGGAGATATATCGAGGCCAGGAGGAAGCTCAACTTCATAAGCATTCTCACCAAACTTGCGCAAAACCTGACATGGGCCAACCTTTTTGCTCTTCAACTTGTGATAAGTACCAGTGGGGAACCTTTCTTTTCGGAGGAAAACCATAACCCAATCTCCTACTTGGTATTCTTTGAACCTTCGCTTGCGATCAGCTGCATTTTTGTAGTGTTGATTCATTTCTTCCAACTTTTTTCGAACCTCTTCTTGAACTTCCTTTAGATTTTCTGCATATGCAATAGCATCGTCACTTGCACGGGGCAGATTTGAAATGTCCACAAGGTCAAGAACATGATTTGGATTCCGACCATACACGGTTTGAAAAGGGCTCTTTCCGGTAGATCTGTTGACTGTATTGTTATAAGCAAATTCAGCTTGTGGCAAAGCCAAATCCCATTGCCGAATGTTGTCTTTCGCAAGGCATCGAAGCAAATTTCCCAAGCTTCGATTTACTACCTCAGTCTGACCATCTGTTTGAGGATGATAAGCACTGCTGTATTGTAACTTAGTTGCCAACAATTTCCACAAAGTTCTCCAAAAATGACTAAGAAACTTCGTAACTCGATCGGAGGTGATGGTCTTGGGCACACCATGCAGTCTAACCACTTCCCGAAAGAAAAGAGTTGCCATGTAAGTTGCATCCAAAGTCTTCTTACATGCAATGAAATGAGCCATTTTGGAGAAACGATCAACAACAACAAAAATGGAGTCGAAACCCCTTGCCGTTCGAGGCAAACCCGTAACAAAATCCATGCTCACTTCGATCCATGGACTAGTAGGAACTTGTAGAGGAGTGTAGAGGCCAATATTTTGTCTTCTTTGCCCTTTTGAAACTTGACAAATATGACACCTTTCAACATGCCGATACACATCCCGTCTCATAGTTGGCCAAAATATCTTTCGACGTCAAATTCAGCGTTTTATCCTGCCAAAATGACCTCCAAGGCCACCTCCATGCAGCTCGGAATCAAAGTCTCCCTCAAAGAACCCTCGGTATGCATAACTTATCTCCTTTGAACAAAAAGCCATCATTTACAATAAATTATGCCCTTACCTTGCAGTCTTGGGCTTGCACGTTTCTCCAAAGAACTCCCTAAAATAAGGGTCCTCATTGTATTGCGCCTTCATCACCTCTAACCCAACAACAAGTGATAGACATTGCATTTAACAAATAAACCCGCCTACTTAAAGCATCACCACTTTATTTTGCAATCCACTTTATGCCGCAAGGAAAAGGTATATTGTTTGGGAATGCCACCCATTTTGCGTGCCTATGGCTCAACTTTTTTTGTGAATTAAGATACCTTAGGGCTTCATGATCAGAATTCAATATAAACTCCCTTTGGATCAAGTAATGGCGCCAAAACTTCAAGGCCTGAACTATAGCATAGAATTCAAGGTCATAAGTGGAGTAATTAGTCAGCGAGCTCCATTGAGCTTTTCGCTAAAATAGGCAATCGGACGTCCATCTTGACTTAAAATGCCCCAATTCCAACCTTCGATGCATCACAATCCACTTCAAAGAGCTTATCAAAATTTGGTAAAGCCAATATTGGTGCTTGAGTCATCATCTTCTTTATCGCTTGGAAACTCTCCTCAGCCCCCAAACTCCATGTAAACTTTCCACCCTTGAGGCACTCGGTGATCGGAGCCATAATGGTGCTAAAATTCTTGATAAATCTCCGATAAAACGTGGCTAACCCATGAAAGCTTCTGATTTCTGTCAGCGTCTTTGGACTAGGCCAGCTTGTGATAGCTTGGATTTTCACCGGATCGACCTCCACTCCTTTGGCTGACACAACAAACCCCAAGAAATCCAATCTGTCCACTGCAAATCTACATTTTTTGGCATTGGCATACAACTGATTTTGTTTCAGAAGTTGTAGAACAGCCCGTAGATGCCCCACATGCGTTTCTTCATCTTTGCTATACACTAAGATATCATCGAAATAGACAACAACAAACTTCCCCGTGAATGGTTTCAGCACTTGATTCATGAACCTCATAAACGTACTAGGTGCATTAGACAGCCCAAAAGGCATAACCAGCCACTCAAACAACCCATCCTTGGTCTTGAATGCCGTTTTCCATTCATCTCCATCTCGAATTCTTATTTGATGATAGCCACTCTTCAAATCAATTTTAGAAAACACTCGCGCACCTGAGAGCATATCCAACATATCATCCAGCCTTGGTATTGGAAACCTGTACTTTATAGTTATCTTATTTATCGCCCTGCTATCCACGCACATCCGCCAAGTTCCATCCTTCTTCGGAGTGAGTAAAGCTGGGACAGCACATGGACTTAGAGACTCTCTGATCAGCCCTTTCTTGAGAAGTTCTAGAACCTGTTTTTGAAGCTCTTCATGTTCCATTGGACTCATCCGGTAGTGTGGTAGGTTAGGTAGAGTAGCTCCAGGTACCAAATCAATGCGGTGTTGTACTTCTCTCATAGGGGGTAACCCATAAGGTAAGTCATCAGGCATCAAATCTTTGAATTCATCTAAGAGTTTCCTCACAGCCTTTGGTACCAGTGGTGGCTGCACTTCCTCTCTCCCAAGAAGAACATATACAATGCCGGTCTCCTTACTTTGCTCCATAAAATCATGTGAATTCAGAAGTGTAGACGAACTTCCCTTCCTTGCAACCGCAATATCATCATCTTTCATGGGATTTAGCACTAGCTTCTTCTTTGTACCACCACTTTCAACAAAGAAGGAATATGTATTCAAAGTGCCGTCATGAATTGTATGTCGGTCATATTGCCAAGGACGCCCAAGCAAAATGTGACATGCATCCATAGGTACAACATCACAATACACAGCATCTTTAAAGCAGCCAATTGAGAAATTAACTAGGCACCTTGAAGAAACATTTACCTCATTCCCCTTATTGAACCAAAGAATATGATAAGGTTGCGGATGCCTCTCAGTTTTAAGCTTCAGCTTGTCCACCATCTCTTGAGCAACCAGATTCTCACTACTTCCGCTGTCAATAATCAAGTTGCAAAGTTTTCCACCGGCCGTACAGCGTGTTCGAAAGATATTCTTTCGGAGCCAGTCAGCCCTCTTGCTAACAGGTGGTGCGAGCATTGAACGTCGAATCACAAGTGTTTCACCAATCAGATCACCATCAATCCCTTCTTCCTCAACCTCATCTAACTCATTTTCTCCTAGGTGTTGATTTCCATCACCACAACCAGCAAAACCTTCTTCAAGAACTTCTTCATCCTCAACAAGATTAACACGAGCATTAGTTCTTTTCGGACACTCGTTTGACTTGTGCCCAATTTCGAAGCATCGGTAGCACTTGATACTGGTTTGACCTTGCGCAATCTGTTGTGTTTGAATTCCTTTCCCATTTCCAGTGTTTGTTGGCTGATTTTGGCGCAATGGAGCAGCTATTCGTCCACCCCGAGTGGAGTTATTTGACTGACTGCTGGATGGACCATGGCGGTAATCATTTCCTGGCTTCTTTGATGCACTACGTGCTAATTGTGTTTCAACTTTCAGCGCGAGCTGGTATGCATCACTCACTTTGTAAGGTCGTTGCAAACTGACTTGGTCTTGGATCTCCGTTCGAAGACCATTCAGATATCGACTAACCCTCTGGCTCTCTGATTCGACCAAATTGCTTCTTAACGACAACCTGTGATACTCTTGAGTATACTCTTTCACAGTCTTTCCACGCTGCCTCAAGTTTTGCACACTCTGATACAATGTTTGCTCATAGTCTCGAGGCAAGAATTGAGCTTTCAACTTCTCTTTCATCTTATCCCATCTTTTAATTTTTCCTTTTCCCCGTACTTCTCGATCATTCTGATAGTGCTTCCACCATGTAGAAGCTGGACCCCTTAGTTTTGCTCCAACCAACTTCACTTTCCTTTCACCAGGCACCTCTTTCCAATCAAAATAACTTTCAATGCTGTCTACCCAATCCAGGAATGCTTCTGGCTCCATGTCACCATCAAACTCTGAGATGTTAACCTGCACACCATACTCCTTGGAATTCTGTAGAGCACGTACAATGCGCTCTTCCCATCTTGGAGGTCTTCCGTTGTTTTGCAAAGGCTCCTCTCCATCTGACCTTCCCACATTAGTCGAGCCATCACTTTCTTCCCCAGATTGTTGATTCAACTCATTCTCAAGGTCCCGACCACGATCTGATCCTTGGTCACTGTCATTTCTACGGTTTCGACCATTATTTGCTTGCATAACAACCTGAGTAAGGTTCTGAATTTGTTCCTGCAGTGCTTCAAACATTTCAACTGTTGCATATCGCCCTCTGCGACCACGATTTCCTCTTCCGCCTCTTGCAGCCATGTTTACTCCACTCAAGATACCCAAAATACAACTACTGAGCAGCCCCCCGAGGAAGGAACTTGCTCTGATACCAATTTGATGCAAATAGATATAGCTAACAAGGCTATAGATCAAGACCAACTGAACCAACCCAAATACTGAAGTGTTTAACACTTAGATTCAGAATATAAGGCAACAATAGTTCACCAAAAGGTGTTACAAACTGAGAAGAAGGTTCTAGGGCTAAGAGACATTGAAATCTAGTGGAGTTTCACCAGATAGAAGAAGCTTTTGCACACCAAAGGTGACTAAATCTGGTCAGTACCTGAATCTGGAAAATACTCAGCTCTGACAGGATGTAACAGCAGCTTTAGCTAGCCTCCTCGCGCGTGCAGCAGCGGCAGAGGGACTGGTAGGCGCCACGGGGTCGAATCCTCAAGACCCAAGCCTCCAAATCTTCAAAACCCTAGCTAGTTTGGAGCTCAGAGCTCTACGTAAGTTTTCTCAGCACCAAAAGTCCCCAAATTCTGTAGACTATCCTCCCTTTTATAATAAGTCAAGAGGCTTCTCTAAGAAGCCAAGCAAAACTACACTTAACCCCTCCAAGAGACAGGATATTCCTCTTACAACCCCATAATATTAAATTCTTTTCAAAAACACCCCCGAACTCCAAAAACTCAACAAATGCCCAGGTAGGCCAAAAAGGGGAATATCAACCATGGAAATGACGTAAACGCCCCTCACTAAATTACCTTAACAGCTACCTTGCTATATACATATGTACATGGATTGCATCATAACCAAAATGATAAGCCCCTAATATTGTATATATCCGGGCTTATCTAACTCATTTTTGTCACACACACTTGCATATTTTGGCTTTATACGATTAATTTTGCGTGAGGTGTGTTTTTTGATGAGTTTCAGGAAATAAGAGCCAAAAGGCGTATCCTAAAGCTCCAAATAATCCCCGGTTGTATCCGGAAGGACCCAAGGTCCCTCAACGCCGTGGAGGACAATCAACGGAGCTTAGCAGTCGATTCAAGGAGCTTTGAAAGGTTCAAGGAAGGCCCGGAACAAAGGAACAAGAAATCTGGAGCTATGAGCCTCAAAGAAATCCGACACACTGATAGGAAAAGGCTCATTTCTCTCAAGATAAAAAGGCTATGAAGATGAGGTCAATTGGGTTTGAAAGTAGACTCATAGAGCTTCCGAACGGTTTAAGAATCGCCTCATTCCGAGTTCGGACGAAGCCAGGGCGTGCCTACAAAGTTGAGTCAAAAATCTGCCTGAACAAACACTTATGGATCGATCCAGAGTTAATGTGGATCGATCCACCTTCCATCAAAAGTCCATCAGAGCCTTCTGGATCGATCCAACCTTAGGGTGGATCGATCCACTTATGTCCGGGGAGCATTTTTGAGCCACTTTTTAGACTTTCTATTTATGGCAAGTTTCTCACTCTTTGTGAGAGTTTTTTAGATATTTTGTACGAGAGAAAAAAAAAAGATGAAGATAACTCTCTCCTCTCTCTCTCTCTCTCTCTCTCTCTCTCTCTCTCTCTCTCTCTCTCTCTCTCTCTCTCTCTCTCTCTTTTATCTCCTTTTTACTTTTACTCTAGATTTTGCTCTCCCCTCTCTCCTCCATTGGAGAGAGTTTACGCTTTCTCTCTCTAGATTTCCTGTGTAAGTTTTCATTTCCCGTTAATTTGTTGTGTATTAAACTTGTTCCTTGCACTTAGATCGTTATATAAATCAAGTTTATTTTCATTTTCGTCATGTTTTCATTAATCACGTTTTTCTCCTTGTTGTGTACTTTAAGCATGTTTGAGTAGTAGATTAGGCTTGGTCATGGGGTGAATATCACTCCATGACTTCGGTGTTTTAATGGCTTCTCACGTTTATATGCTTATTGTGGGTTTGTGAATGGACAGATCACTCTTTTTTCGGTCTAAACTTTGAGTTGTTAACCTCTTTGATTGGGTGTAGACAAATCACTTGGCACACACAATGCATTGAGCAATGTCATTTTAGGTGTTTGACAAAATGTCTAAGAGAGTTTCTTTCTATTTACAAACCTCATTCTTGTGGTAAAGATTGGTTTTCATTGGGTAGGTTCAATTTTATGTACCAAAACTAGGGGTTGTTAACCTCCTTGATTATGTGTAGGCAAGGCTTTGTACCTTGCCACATATAATGCTTGGAGCTACGTCACTCCAAGTGTTTGTAAAAATGCCTTAAAGAACTTATCTCATTGTTAAACCCATTTTCTAGAATCAAAATGATCTTCATTGTTAAATCTTCCGAGTGGGAGCAAGAGACTTTGTCTCTCACTTGAGTTATAGTTGAGAGCCATTGAATATCCTTAGTCATGGGTGGTATGAACTTCTAGACCTTGCCGCCTTTAATTTATAGTTTATATCATTATTTTCAATCGCATTAGAGGTAGAGAGAGAATTCCATCAAACAAATCACAAATTCAGTTTGCCGCTTTAAGGCTAAAAACCTCACTCGCAAGTCAACCATCACGTAAGGTGCATTCGGTCTCTGTGGATTCAATTCGGTCTTACCGGTTATTATGCTACACGATACCTAGCCCTACGCTTGGGGCGACACCATCTACGATACAATCTAAGGTCGCAAGCACAAAACTAAAAAATTGCTAAGGTTAGTCATGTTTGTTCAAAACAATTCGTACATTCAAATAACAAAACTTAACAATCTCTTAGCAACGACTCCAATTTTGGCTCTTGGATAATCAAAATTAGCAACCTTTTTGCCAAAAAGCAAAATTAGTGGACCCCACAATTACTCAATCAAGTAAATCCATCTTTACACAATATGACAGAAACCATCTCTATCTTCCCTTCTCTCTTTCTCCCTCACAACAATGTTTTCAAAACAAATTTAAAAAAAAACTTTAAAAAAAAACTCTTTTTACTCCAACTTTTAAAAACTTTAGTGAAAAACATTTTTTACATAAAAACTGTTTTTTTTTCAAATACTTTTTCTTTCTAAAACTGTTTTTACTAAAACAAAACTGTTTTCACTCACAAATTTTTTTTTTTTTTTTTGAAAAAAGTTTTTTTTAAATCGTTTTCTCCCAAAAATTGTTTTGTTTTAAAAAATGTTTTCAAAATATTATTTTTAAAAACAGTTTCCAAAACTATTTCTTGTTTGAAAAAGTGATGATGCGACAAGTTTTGGTTATCCAAATTGAAAAAGAAATAGGGTGCATTGTTTTTGGTAATGGACAAAAAAAACCAATGTGGGACTTGACATTTTGGAACCTCTAAATAGATAACCAAAAGTTTATTTGGCAACTTTCGGTTATCCGATTTTGGTTAGGCCATTGAGGATGCTCTTAGTAACCAGAATCACCTGTTAACTGTTGTTTTCAATATGTGTACAATATTGTGATGCTTAAACTATTCTCGTTCTTTATTCCTAAACTATTCTCATTCTATATGTTTTTTAATTCTAAACTTCCATTTTCTGCTCTTTTTTATATTGTGTTTGATTCAGCTATTAGTAACCAGACTCGATCACATGTTTAATGTTGTTCTCAATATGCTTACAATATTTGTGATGCTTGTTTAATAATTCCTATGTTTTCATGTCCAAAACGTTACCCATAGATGATTTGAAATGATTTATAAGTCAACCCGTCATATGAAATCTAATAACTTTATCAAAACATTGTCCCTTGACAAAATCTTTATAGTGAAATTTATCACAAACTTAGCAACAATAGGTTCTAAATTATACCAATTCTTTATATTTTTTATTTCTAATATTCTAATTTTTCTTCTTTCTTATTATGTTTGATTGAGCCTTAATAACCAAAATTGTTTGTTAATCGTTATTTTCATGTTCATTATGTGTACAATATTTGTGATGCTTAAACTATTCTCATCTTTATTCCTAAACTATTTTCATTCTTTATGTTTTTTTTTTATTTCTAAGCTTCCATTTTCTGTTTTTTTTTATTATGTTTAATTGAGCTATTGGTAACCAAACTCACATGTTAACTGTTGTTCTCAATATGTTTACAACATTTGTGATGCTTGTTTAATATTTCTTATGTTTTCATGCCCAAAACGTTACCCTTTGATGATTTGAAATGATTTATAAGTCAACCCATCATATGATATCTATGTGAAACAATTGGTACCCATAGAGTTTTGACTGGGGAGGTGGTATTCTAATAACTTCATTAAAAAAATTGGTTTTTGAAAAAAAAAATTTATTGTGAAATTTATTACAAACTTCATAACAATCAATTCTTAAACTATTCCAATTCTCTATTTTTTTTTTTTCCTAACCTTCTCATTTTTCTACTTTCTCATTACGTTTGATCGAGCTTTTAATAACTAGAACTGCCTATTAAATGTTTTTTTCATTATTTGTTCAATATTTGTGATTCTTGTTTAATATTCCCTGGCTTAGAATGCCCAAAACAGTTTTCATCGACAATTTTGAAATGAATTATGAGTCGACATTCATATGATATCGATATGAAATGATTGACATCCATAGAATTTTGACAGGGAATGTGGTATTCTAATAACTTTATTAAAACATTGTCCCCTGACAAAATTTTTATTGTTAAATTTATCATAAACTTCACAACAATAGATTCTAAACTATACCCATTCTTTATGTTTTTTATTTCTAATCTTCTAATTTTTCTGCTTTCTTATTGTGTTTGATACTTTAATTGAGCTCTTAATAACCAAAATCGTTTGTTAACAATTATTTTCATTAAAATTTACAATATTTGTGATGCTTGTTTAATATTCTCTATTTTAGAATACCCAAAACGTGACCCATCAATGATTTGAAAATGAATTATAAGTCAACCAATCGTATGATTCCAATATGCATTGATTGGCATCCATAGAGTTTTGCCTGGGACGGTGGTATTCTAATATAACTTCATTAAAAGAGCCACTCAACAAAACCTTTGTTGTGAAATTTATTTTATAGTTCATAACAATCGATTTTTAAACTATTGTCTTTCTTTATGTTTTTCACTTCTTACTTTCTCATGTTTTTGCTTTCTTATTATCTTTGATCGAGCTCTTAATAACTAGAATAGCCTATTAATCAATGTCTTCATTATGTGTAGAATATTTGTGATGCTTGTTTAATATTCCGTATTTTAGAATGCCCAAACTGTGACCCATCGACAAATTGAAATGAATTATGAGTCAACCCATAGGATCCATAGAATTGACAGGGGAGATGGTACTCTAATAACTTCTCTAAAAAATTGGCTCTTGACAAAACCTTTATTGTGAAATTTATCCCAAACTTCACGTAATCGATTCTTAAACTACATTATGTTTGATCGAGCTATTAATAACCAAAATCACATGTTAACTGTTGTTTTCATTATGTGTACAGTACTTGTGATGCTTCGCTGATCAATGTTCCCCATCTTAGAATGCCTAAAACGTTACCCTTTGATGATTTGACATGAACTATAAGTCAACCCATCATATGATATCTATAAGAAATGATGGGTATCCATAAAGTTTTGACAGGGGAGGTGGTATTCTACTAAATTTATTAAAACATTGTCTCTTGACAAAACTTTTATTGTTAAATTTATCACAAATTTCACAACAACCAAGTCTTAAACTATTCTCATTCTTTATGTTTTTTATTCATGAACTTCTATTTTTTGCTTTTTTTTTATTTATGTTTGATTGACCTCTTATTAATCAGAATCACGTGTTAACTGTTGTTCTCGAACCAATTCTTAAACTATTCTCATTCTTTATGTTTTTTATTCTTGAACTTCTATTTTCTGCTTATTTATTTATGTTTGATTGACTTCTTAGTAACCAGAATCACTTGTTAACTGTTGTTCTCGTTATGTATACAATATTTGTGATGATTGTTTAATGTACTGTCTTAGAATGCCGAAAACGTTATCCACCGATAATTTGAAATGAATTATGAGTCAAACCGTCATATGCCGTCATATGATAACTATATGAAATGATTGACATCCATAGAATCTTGACAGGGAAGGTTGTATTCTAATAACTTTATTAAAACATTTTCCCTTGATGAAATCTTTATTGTGATATTTATCACAAACTTAGCAACAATAGATTTGAAACTATACCCAATTTTTTATATTTTTTATTTCTAATCTTCTAATTTTTTTGCTTTCTTATTATGTTTGATTGAACTCTTAATAACCAAAATCGTTTATTAATAGTTATTTTTATTTTCATTATGTGTACAATATTGGTGATGTTTGTTTGATATTCTCTATCGATCTTAGACTACCCCAAACGTGACTCATCATATGATTTCTATATGGAATTATTGGCACCAATATAATTTTGACAGGAGAGGTGGTATTCTAATAACTTCCTTAAAAGATTGGCTCTCAACAAAATCTTTATTGTGAAATTTATCACATAGTTCATAACAATCAATTTTTAAATTGTTCTCATTCTTTATGTTTTTCATTTCTTTATTTCTCAAAAATCGTTTATTAACTGTTTTCATTAGGTGTACAATATTTTTTTTTTTTTTGAAAAGCAAAAGAGGATTTCATTAATCTTTGAAGAGGAATTACAAAGATTAATAACCAAAATCGTCTGCTAACTATTGTTTTCATTTATATGTGAACAATATTTGTGATGCCTGTTTAATACTCTCTATCTTAAAATACCCAAAACGTGATCCATTGACGATTTGAAATGAGATATAAGTCAACCCATCATATGATTTCTATTTGGGAGTATTGACAGGGGAGGTGCTATTTTAAAAACTTTATTAAAAAAAATTGGTTCTTGAAAATCCGTTATTGTGAAATTTATCACAAACTTCACGACAATTGATTCTTAAACTATATTATGTGTACAGTACTTGTGATGCTTTGTTAATGTTTCCTATCTTAGAATGTCCAAAATGTTACCCATTGATGATTTGATATGAATTATAAGCCAACCCATCATATGATATCTATACGAAATGATTGGCATCCATAGAGTTTTGACAGAGGAGGCGGTATTCTACTAACTTTATTAAAGCATTCTCACAAACTTCACAACACTCGAGTCTTAAACTATTCTCATTCTTTATGTTTTTTTAATTCTAAACTTCCATTTTCTTCTTTTTATTATTATATTTGATTGAGCTATTAGAGCATCATCAATGGCCTAAAAGGTTGCCAAGGTTTGTCGTGTTTGTTCAACAAAGTGTTCACATTGAAATAACCAAATTTTGGCTCTTGGATAACCAAAACTAGCAACATTTTGCCAATAAGCAAATTTAGTAGACCCCACATCTACTCAATCAAGTAAATCCATCTTTATACAATATGACAAAAACCTTCTCTATTCTCTCTCTCTCTCAACATTGTTTCCAAAAATTATTTTAAAAAACTGTTTTTTGTTTCAAAAAAATTTATTCCAACTTTTAAAAAGTCTTTTTAGTGGAAAACATTTTTATCATAAAAATTATTTTAATTTTCAAATACTCCTTCCGTACCTATTAAGGGTGTTGCTTCACAATTTCAACTTATTAAAGAAATATCATCATTACTCATTGCACATTAACTTTTACCTGTACATTACACTTTTCACTTTTTATCCATTAACTCTTTACACATTAACTTTTCAAAAGGGCAAAATAATAATTGTACAAAATTCTACCCATTAACTTTTCAAAACACACAGTCAACAAAGGACTGCCCAAAATAGAATACTCAACAATTAAAAAGGGACGGAGGGAGTACTTTTTTTTCTAAAACTGTTTTTACTCAAAAAACTTGAAAAAAAAAACTATTTTCTTTTTCAAAAAACTGTTTTTATTGGAAAATATTTTTTACATAAAAACTTTATTTTTTCAAATGCTTTTTTTCTAAAACTATTTTTACTCAAAAAACTTGGAAAAAAAACTGTTTTTGCTCAAAAACTGGTTTGTTTAGTTTTCCAAAAAAAAAAGTTTTTTAAAATATTGTTTTACCCAAAAACTGTTTTGTTTTAAACAAATGTTTTTAAAATATTATTCTAAAAAACCGTTTCCGAAACTATTTCTTGTAGTTTGAAAAAAGTGATAGGACAAGTTTTGGTTATCTAAGTTGAAAAAGTGATGGGGGTCTATTGTTTTTTGTTATGGACAAAAAACACCAATGTAGGACTTGACATTACTAACTTTAGCAACCTCTAATTTTTGGTTATCCAATTTTGATTAGTCCATTGAAGATGCTCGTAGTAACCAAATCATGTGTTAATTGTTGTTCTCAATATGTGTACCATATTTGAGATGCTTCAACTATTCTCATTCTTTATTCCTATACTATTCTCATTCTTTATGTTTTTTATTTCTAACTTTCATTTTCTTCTTTTTTTATTGTGTTTGATTGAGCTATTAGTAACCAGACTCATTTGTTAACTATTGTTCTCAATATGTGTATAGTTTGTGATGCTTGTTTAATATTTCCTATATTTTCATGCCGAAAATGTTACCCATTGATGATTTGAAATGATTTATAATTCAACCCATCATATGGTATTAATGTCAAATGATTGGCATGCATCCACAGAGTTTTGACAGGGGAGGTGCTATTCTAATAACTTCATTTGGCTTTTGACAAAATCTTTATTGTGAAATTTATCACAAACTTCATAACAATCAATTCTTAAACTATTCCCATTCTCTATTTATTTATTTTTTTATTTCTAACCTTCTCATTTTTCTGCTTTCTTATTACGTTTGATCGAGCTTTTAATAACTAGAATCGCCTGTTAAATATTGTTGTTTTCATTATTTGTTTAATATGTGTGATTCTTGTTTAACATATGTGATTCTTGTTTAACATTCCCTATCTTATAATGCCCAATCCATCAACGATTTGAAATGAATTGTAAGTCGAACCGTCATATGATATCTATATGAAATGATTGACATCCATAGAATTTTGACAAGAAAGGTGGTATTCTAATAACTTTATTAAAACATTGTCCCTTGACAAAATCTTTATTGTGAAATTTATCACAAACTTCACAACAATAGATTCTAAACTATACCCATTCTTTATGTTTTTTAATAACCAGAATCGTTTGTTAACAGCTATTTTCATTATATGTACAATATTGGTGATGCTTGTTTAATATTCTTTATCTTCTTCTTTTTTGTCAATCGGTAACTCTATTTATTCATGAACTCGTAAATGAGGAAACATCGAGGGATACTTCCCTACTAATCCAGTTTGGAACAACCTCCTGCCAGATTAGTGGGTTATCCAAGGATAGGGCATATTTGGCTATTGCATTAGCCACCCTATTACAATCACGAGAAATAAAATGAAAAGAACAAGAACGAAACTTATTAGCCAAAAACAAAACATCTTGGATGACGACTTCCAACCATGCCTTGACGGAGGATTGACCTTGGATCATTTTGATGACTGTTTGCGCATCCCCTTCTATCACATAATCTCTTTCCGGCGAGCAAATTGGCAGCCCCAGAGCAAACCGGAAACCTTCAGCTTCAACAACTTCAGCGGACAAGCAACATTTAAGAGGGGAGGCAGCAGCACCCACAACGTTACCCATATAATCATGTATCACCACACCTACGCCACCCTTTCGAGAATTCGCATCAAAAGCACCATCCACATTAATTTTCAAAATCCCAAAATCTGGAGATTTCCAGCAGGCTACACTAACATCAATAGGTGAATCAACATTGGATTGTTCCTTTCGCGTGGCTTGTAAAAAGGTATTAAACTACTCAATAGCTTTCTCAATGATGGAGGTTTCCGATGTCCAGCTCTGTTTAAAAATCCAGCTATTTCGCGCAATCCACACATGCCAACCGATCATAGCCCATAATCCAGTCGCTTCCCTTCTCTCCTCACCACTATGTGTAGCACCCAAAACGTGAACCATCAATGATTTGAAATGAATTATAAGTCAACCCATTATATGATTTCTATATACATTGATTGGCATCCATAGAGTTTTGTCAAGGAAGGTGGTAATTCTATTAGCTTCATTAAAAACTTGGCTCACAACAAAACCTTTATTGTGAAATTTATCACTTAGTTCATAACAATCAATTTTTAAACTATTCTTATTCTTTATGTTTTTCACTTCTTACTTTCTCATTTTTTTGCTTTCTAATTATTACTTGATCGAGCTCTTAATAATCAAAATTTCCTATTAACTATGTATTTAATATGTGTAGAATATTTGTGATGCTTGTTTAATATTTCTTAATTTAGAATGCCCAAAACGTGACCCATCGACGATTTGAAATAATTATGAGTCAACCCATAGCATCCATAGAGTTTTGACAGGGGAGATGGTATTCAAATAACTTCATTAAAAAATTGTCTCCTGACAAAACTTTTATTGTGAAGTTTGGAATAAACTTCATAACAATCGATTCTTAAACTACGTTACATTTGATCGAGCTCTTAATAACCAGAATCATGTGTTAACTGTTGTTTTCATTATGTGTACAGTACTTGTGATGCTTTGTCAATGTTTCCTATCTTAGAATGTCCAAAACGTTACCCATTTACGATTTGATAGGAATTAAGTCAACCCATCATAAGATATCTATAAGAAATAATTGGTATCCATAAAGTTTTGACAGGGGAGGTGGTATTCTACTAACTTTATTAAAATATTCTCTTGACGAAACTTTTATTGTTAAATATAATTTATCACAAACATCACAACAATTCAATTCTCATTCTTTTATGTTTTTTATTCCTAAACTTCCATTTTCTGTTCTTTTTTATTATTATTATTTATGTTTGGTTGAGCTCTTAGTAGCCAGAATCACCTGTTAACTGTTGCTCTTATTATGTGTACAATATTTGTGACGCTTGTTTAATACTCCCTATTTTAGAACTAAGTAACAGAATTTAGGTCACACATATGTAAAGAATTACAAAGTATAAACTAACACATTAACACTACTCCTTGCAAAGTATCATTTTGTTTTTTGAGCTTACAAAAAAACAACTACGTGCAATCCCACTTGTCCTGTTCACCCAACTACGTGCAATCCCATTTAATTTTATTACTTTCCTAATATCAGTTTCACAACTTACACAAATGCAGAATCAAGGATGGAAACAAAATTCTAATGTTGGGTTGGCGAACATTAATTATTTCTTTGTTGCCTATGAAAAGCAATATTAATTTCAATTACGAGAAAACATTCTTTACACCGGCGGTGTAAATCAAAGTTTCCTCCAAATCGATTGCATTGCACCATGTGTCCATGTTTTACTTTTTGGTACCACTATTTGGACACATGGCGCAATGTAATAGATTTGGAGGAAACTTTAGTTTACACCGCCGGTGTAAAGAATGTTCTCCCGTATGACAAAACAATACCAAAACAATTGTGGCATATATTTACAATCAACCTACCATACAATATTACTCCCTCCATCCATTTTTAAATGTGTCGCTTCGAAAATCCAACTTTTTTACCTCCACTTTACACCCTTCACATCAACTTTTACCTTCATTTTTCAAGATTATCCTCAAATTTTACCTATGAACTCTTTACCCACTAACTTTTTCAAAACACACACTTATTAAATGACGGCCCAAAATTAATGGAATAGTCAACTATAAAAAAAAAAGGGACGGATGGAGTATAGCATAATCATATGCATCCATATCTATCCAAAGGGTAAATATTGAGCATATTGTTAAAATTTTGTATAGATGCATATAATCTTGGAGGACTGACTAGAGAAATTTGCAAAGCAAAATCTTGCACGGGCTGTGTTAAATTTTCTAAGAAGACGTTAACATAACATGCACAATAACATAGCAAGCACATATATTTAAGAGAACTTTTTCGATAAGGACATACTATATGAATCAATTATGTAAATAGGACACAAAATAATTCTTTAATGCCAAAAGGACAAATCAACTCAACGTTTCAAAAATGCCCCCGCTAGTCCATGATAGTGCTTAAACCCCCAAAACCCTTTGAAAGTGCCTAAACCCTAAACCTAATGAAAGTGCATAAACCCTCATACCTAATGAAAGTGCCTAAACCCCTAAAACCGTGTGAAAGTGTCTAAAACTCCAAAACCGTGTGAAAGTGCCTAAACTTCTAAAACCCTATAAAACCGTATAATACCCTAAGTGCATAAACTCAAAATGTCTAAACTCACTATACTTTAACTCAAAGAGCCTAAACCCCCTAAAATTAAACTTCAAAATTGAACCCACTCCCAAAATTAATGAGAGAGAAATCAATTAGGCCCGCGTGTTTCGTCATCATTAGAGGCATCACTCAAAAATCAGACAAGAAAATTAGATATCTTCGATAAGACTACACATACATATATAAAAAAGAGAGTGAAAATTTATGCTTCTGCATAGAGAGAAAGCAATCTGATGGTGACGGGATTTCCCAGGATTCCTTCACCACTTTGCAGTTCGGTCAGAGCAAGGTGGATTGTACGACATTTTTCCTCCACAAGCGCACATTTACTATTTCATTAAGGGTATTTTTGTCTAATATTGTCCCTTGAGTCCTTAAAAAATTTCCATCAATGTATTGCAAGTCTTCAAATAAGTTAGGCTAGACTAAAAACCTTCTAAAGCCCAAAAATTGGCCTTTTGGACAATTGTCTTTATATTTAAACCGTTATTCAATTAAGCCCCTAGCGTCTTAATCCGTCAAATTGTGACGAATTTTGTTGACTTGGACTCTCTCTCTCACCGATTCGTTGGCTTCAAAACTCTCAATACCTTCTCACTCTGTTGCCTCACCTCAATCGAATTATGTCCGTGGATCTTATAATACGACAGCACTCCATCTGCCAACACAAACCACCCCACAATCCACAAATCTAATAAATTCCACAAAGTTTTACCCAAAAAAGCAATCAAAAACGTAATGAAAACCCACGAACAAGAAGACGACAGACTCTTAGACCCTAATTTGAACCTAAAACACACTACATCATTAATCATTATCAAGTATCTTATGATTATATGTTAGGACTACATAAGAGCCAAGACTAGTTTTGAAGTGTTCGAGCCTTTTTTTTTTATCCCAAGTGTTCGAGCTTGGCTGATTCGAAATTAGTGAAGTTCGACTTCAGCTTCTGATATAATTGAGCCCGAGCTCGTTTACTTTTGAAGTGTTGAAGGTCAATTAGTTTACTAAGCGAGCCTCTATTAATGAATCGTTCTTGTGCAAATGACTCAAGCTTTACCTGAGGGCAGTTTTTCCTGCTCAAAAAAAAAAAAAAAAAAAGTTATGCTTTTATAAATGAGCCGAGTTACAGAATTCAAGCCCTTTGTTCACTATTATGAGCTTATAATTTGAGCCCAAGCTAGAGTAGCTCAACTCGTTTTCAAATAGAGTCTCGAGCTGTTCGCAAACAGTCCTAATTATATAGAAACTAAATGGGCTCGTGTCGTCTAATTTCCAAAGTACTAAAAATAAAAAAAAAATGGGCTCGTCTCCTCTCCCATCACTAAAAGGAATGGGCCATCATGCAGGGCTGACATGGAGCTATCCGTTTGTAACAGAAATTTTCCAGTAGTAGCACATATGGAGAGATTAATCTCATAAAAACCAGTTTGATCAGACACCGTGGGGAGCGATAGATAAACCCTAACACATTATCAAACAAAAATTAAATCCGACAATAGATACAGAACCTGCATCTATTCAGTTACCAAACTCAAATACAAACTAGGGGCACTTAAATAGGATGATTATTTAATTACCTCTACAAAACTATTTTTCACGCAACCAATAAGTGAAGCTCGAAACTGTTATCAAACTCCAAAATTACCAACTTTTTTGTCTCTTCAGCGTACAATCAAATGTTGTAACTGTATACCCTGATCACGAAACTTCAATGTTTGTCAGCTCCAAGATAAATAGAACAATAGCAGCAATGCTTGTTACAAAAAGCACACAATAAGACTTCAGATGCCAATTCTTGCGGAAGACCTAGAATTCGCAACTTGAATGCGGAAAAAGAATACGCATTTGCATTAACTTTCTTCATCGACCAGAACGGTAGACTCGTTGCCTACACCGACGTCAATCAAGGTTGCCGTATCATCATCAAGCAATGTTGGTAGTGGGGAACCCTGCAGTTGCCAAGAAAACTCGTTACCTCTAGTATTAGTCATTGCTCCAGTTAAGTTACCTAGATTGGCCCAATAAAGCATGGTTGTAACCTCATTAAAGATATGAACTCTTCTTCTGTAAGTATTGATTGACAAATATTTACTCATCTGGGTTAGTTCAAGAACTACATAACTTGTCATATAAGCTCTCTGACAACGCAATCAACGCTCAAGTGTAACAAAGCAAAAGCAGATATGGGCAGCAGGAGTAGGATTGGGTTTCAAGGAGCAAAAGAGTATGGAAGAAATATACAGTTGAGAGCTTCTATAAGAGCCTAAATGTGTGTGCATAAATATACATATACATTAGTGGAGTTCTAACATTTGAAATTTCTCTTACATTCTACGTTCCCGAAACGGATCCTATCAAATATTTCACATTTTCTATGATCATCTCTATTTCAGGTATTCGGGGTATCCTCCTTAATAGACGAAATACTCCAATTGTGTCACTGCCAATTGAATCAATGTTGTTAGCTATACATGTATATGTGTATGCAAGCTTCTATAAGAGCCTAAAAGTTCATATACATAATTGCCTGCGTCTCCTGAGGAGATTAAAGCTGCTCTTATGTCTATGAGTGGGGATATGCCCCCTGATCCTGATGGGTATAATTCTTTCTTCATTCAGAAGTCTTGGGATGTGGTTGGGAATGATTTCTCCAAAGCTATTGCTTCTTTTTTTATCACACAGGCGTTCTCTATCCCTAACAGCCTGTTTGGCAGCAGTACAAGGGAGGGGATATGGGACTCACCCCGATATAGAAATCCGGGTCACTGTATCCAGCGTTGTTTGCTAGTTTCGCCCCGGGTCCAAATCTTCTCCAGCTTCCTTTTTACCAAACCAACCCCATTTGATCCCACCGTTTGCTCCCATACGCCATTCATCAGAGAGAGAGAGATAGAGAGAAAGAAGGGAAGACAAAGAAGACAAAATCGGGTCTGAGAACTCGATTCCCCTTAATCAATTCAATGTCACCGTCATCATCATCCATTTCTGATGTTCTGACGTTACCAGAGAAACAATATCGTAACAAATAGACTCTGGTTACCAAAACCGAAACCCATTTTCTCTTCTCTGTTACCAACATCGAAACCCCTTGGGTGTCTTCAAGAGGCGATCAGCACAGTCCGATCACCGGACGACAAACACTGAACAACAGCAAACTGGACGACAATGAACTGGAAGACAAACTGGGTTCTCTTGGGATTCTCAGATTGGCCGTCTCTTCTTGATTTGGGTTTCTTGCACAGCCGGCACAGGTGGAACAGCAGATTCTTGGTCTGGATTTGGTGGGTTTTCGATTGAGGGTTTGGAGAAGGTGACGAGGAGAAGAAGTAGAGGGATTTGAGGGAAATGGGATTTCAAATTCTTGAGAGATGAGCGTATATTCTGGGTTCGAGTTGAGGTGGTTTTGATGCAGAGATGTAGGCCATTTCTATTGTTTTTTTTATCAGTGAGATGACTGAAGAGAAGGAAAATGGGGAATTTGATTGCTATCGGGTCAGGTTTCGATCTTCATACGAAGCAAGAGACTGGGAAAGGTTGTTGCAAGCCCATGGTTTAGAGACTGACAACAAAAACTTGATCGTTTCACAAAAATAAAAAAGACTGTAGAAATTGGAAAAGTAGGAGAGAGAGAGAGAGAGAGAGAGAGAGAGAGAAATATTTGAGGTTACAGATCGTTGGGGTGTGGAAGAGAGAAATTTGGTTTGGCTAAAAATAACCAAGGTTAAAATAGAAATTTGACACAATTGTACATTATCCACCCCTTCATATTCCCTTCTAAAAAACTAAACAAACCAAGTAACTTTTAAACTCCCCTCCTAAAATAATCCCCCCTCCAACCATATCCCCCTATTTATTACCCTCTAATTATATATCCTTTTGTTCAGTAACGGTTCTTTTGGTCCTTATATGCTTGAGAGGATCTAACATAGTTGGGAATGCGCTCCTTTCTCGATGGGAGCTAGGTTCCTAGGAGCGGGATCGAGGTACTGTGGTAGATTCCTCACCCTGAAAGAGGATCCTACCACTAAGATCCCACCAAGTGACAGCCAGAAATCAGAGCGACCACAAAACTTCACACTATCTAATGTCATACTCACCTTATCAGACGTTCAGATTTATACTAACCACTTGACAGATACAAATTGAGGTGCATAACTAAAGATCAAAACAGTGGTAGGCATAAAATTCAGACCTCTTCTTCAAGAAACAATACTGGCTTTACTGATTTTAGCTTGAAAAAGCTCTCGCACAGAATCTTTAGCTTGCCAACCTTAAAGGAAAAAAAACATTTTATGCATCGTAACTTCAACTCAGACCCAGACACTCGTATAGACCATGTAAACGACAAATTTACCGTGGTGGCTGCTGGCAGTTTTTTCGTCAAGGGGGGCTTTTCACCCATTGATGCCCCAACACATTTCAGAGTGATAGCTGCCAAGAGAAGAAGTTAAAAAATCATAGGAAATTCGCTACCACTGGTCTGTACAACAGCAAATTATTTTGAAGTTAGCTTCATACAAATAAGCCCTGAAGCCATCTTCTGGAGACCTGCTGCTCCAGTGGAAGGCTTTTCATCCTCAATACCATGAAATTCTTTGAGCTCAAGAAACCTGCAATAAGCCCATGTTATCAAGATAATAGGTAACCAATATCCTCTCAGTACTACCGACTTGAGATTTGTTGGCTTGGCTACTCGTTAGGAATGGCAACTCCAATTCTAATGGAACCTCAGACCAACTAATGATCAGGCTTAAGTTGCAAGTTTCCGAGAACTTCAACATTCATTCGTACCTTAATAAGTTGCCATGTACGCTACATCTTTTTCTAGCTGAAACCTTAGCAAGATGCAGCAAGACCAAATGGTTACATTTGGTCAACTATCCTAAGCAAGCTACTAATAAGATGTGTCAGTATGTTACACACTTATAAGTCACTGCGCAGATCAGATCTCAGACCACATTTGTAATTCAGGGTACAAATAGAAATTGACAAGGAAAAAAAAAAGGTAAGTCGAAATCCCCTAGTTTGAAGCTATTTTTTTCCTCTTCGTTTAAACTTTAAAACATCCATCTGTTTGAACCATTAGTCTTCTTTGCTTCATTTGCAATTGAATTTCGTAAGATTGGGTCCATTTTTCTACTACTTGTTGAATACCGAATCCACTAGACTTGATTTTTTTGCCTTTTCTTCTTTGATCATTTTTCTTTTCCTTTTCTTACCTTCTCTAATTAGACAATTCAGCATTATGTTGAAAACCTAGTCAATAAACCATAAGTCAAATCCACTTGATATGTCATAACGGCCATAGATGGTAGACGTAGAGTGATTGGAAATTTGGAATATTTTCTTTAACAAATTAAGTAAATAACTTTTCACCAATTAGCTAAATGGGGCCATAAAACTGTAATCCAATTATGTATTACCTAGTAAAAAGCCTTGTACTATATATTTTGGGCATTGCAGTTAGATTCAATGACTCAATAGTAAAGTTTCATTTGAAATTTGGGGAATTCTCAACTTTGACAACCTGTACTTTAAGTAAAAAACACATAGACCACTTCAACTTGAAAAACCTAAGTTAGCACTTGGCACCTCCTCAACTTCAGATTAATTTGTAAACAAGGATGCAGTTAACAATTTAGTACAAAGCCAAGACTAACCATTAAAATCTACCAATTCAACACTACTACGGCAAAACTTACCGGGGGTGAAGCCGCATAATCTCTTCTGGACGGTCATGCAATTTTGACATGACTAAGCGAACATACCTGCAAAAAGATCCACGCCAAGCACCATCTACACCATCAATTGACAAAATTTGTATATGCTTCGGTGGTTAAGCTTCAGTTTTGAGACAAAGGCTGGCTTTTCACTCCCAAAATATAATATTATTAATATCATAGAAGGTTAAATAATATACAATCCAGCTTGTGAAATGAAACTATCCAACTAAACTAGCGTCTCAATTTTTAGTGACCTCAAACACCCAAAGGATTTATGTAGCACACAAGTATAGAGAGCAGTGGCCGGTAAAGCATTGATGACAATGTCTAATTTGAATTGGAGATCACAAAGATGGGAAATCATGCATAACCTGATGACTAACTAGCCTCTGTCCCTCTACTCTGTCCACTTTATGATCATGCTGCCATAAAACGATCCCAAATTCACTTCCATGGTCCCATCCTGAACCACTAGAAAGGCTACCTTAGTGGGCAAACAAAGCTGTCCACAGTCACAATAATGGTGGATTGAGGCTTTGATTGTATTGGTTTGCCAAATAAGGTATTATGCATGTTTTCGGAATTAAATTCGAAGTACACTCACTCAGTTATATATGGCTGAATTTGGAAAGAACTTGATATACAAACTTCCTAGAGTATGGACCAGAATTGAAAAGCGACCTTTTGGCTTGAAAAGTAGGGTATATAAGTTCATGCTTTATGATAAAAGGCTTAAGGCTTTGGGTTGGTGCACAATTATCTTTATAACAAAAGCTTAGTAATTTGAAGAAGCCATTTACAACTAGTACGGAGTTGGGAATAGGGACGAGGTTGAAAAAAAAAAAGCAGCAGCAGCAGCAGCAAGAAGCATAAGAATGAAAATATTGTTACAGAATTTGAACAGATTTTCACCATTAAAAGGGAGAAAAAAGTGTCTAGAGTTTGGTTCAGGATTCAGGATCTTAAGAGCATCTCCAACACGACCTTACTTGAACAGGAAGAGCATCTCCAACCTTGTCTCAAATTTGAGAATGGGAAATTTCTTTGAAGGCTTATGGCAATTTTGCATGTTAAAATTTGACATCATTAAAGATACCCGTTCTATCTAATATGCCACATCTATTACTTTAATATAATTCTTTTATTATTTTCATTTTACCACCTCATGGACAACTTTTGTACCCCACTACAAAGTGATCGAATAAAAAGATTAGACATCTTACTTTTTCACATGACTTAAGCAAGGACATGTTTACTAGCCTCAGCCTCACATATCTGTGTGCGGACACGACACGACACAATCCAGACACATGTCAAACACGCCTAAATAAGTTCCTAATTTTTTATTACATTTGTTTTAATAGGACATGTTTTGGACACTCTTGGCCCAAGGGAAGAACGCAGTTGGAGGTTAAAATGTAATGTTCAAAACTTGGTCCAGAGTTCAAAATTTCAATTGATGGTTAGTTCATGAATACTGACAGTGACCATTGATTCTTATCTTCATAATAGTTACTTTTTGTGGGTTTTATCTTTCATTTGATAGAAATAATATTCTTACCTTTTAAATAAATTCTTAAGATACCTCTATAATAAAAGAATATATATGTTCTATTCAGCGTGTCCCAACGTGTCTGTGTCCTAATTTCTGAAGAAATGACATTTTCGCATGTCCATATTGTGTCGTATTCGTGTCCCAAGTCCGTATTTATATCCGTGCTTCTTAGCACACGACAAATTGGACATGAGAAGGGAAATGCCAAAGACCACCTAAGTAATTGACACTTTGGTTGGAGTCGTTTTAAATGTCTATTCCACCACTTGACAACAAGGACAATGTTTTAGCTTACAGTCTCACAACCATGGTTACGTAAAGTGCAGCCAATGCAAAAGAGAGGCTTCCCAATCTATAAAGTCCATAAAGATGGCTCCACTAACTCATGTTAGCATAATATGAGGAATATTACGTTACCATGTTTTCTAGGTATTATTATAATGTTTCCTGTTTAGTCTATGTTATTATTCATGTTTCCTAGTTACGCTCCGTTTGTTTCGGGTGGAAAACGTTTTTTGGAAAACCTTTTCCATAGAAAACAATCTCCTGTGTTTGGTAGGATGGAAAATTAAAATCAAGCAGAAAATGTTATCCAAAAAATGAGTAAAAGGTTGAACGTAGGTGGCAGAAATCGATGATTTCTGTTGTTGAGTGGAAATTTAAGAATAGAAACTTGGTTTCGTCGTTTGGATTTTCTGACGAGAGTAGTTTGAAGTTGGTGACAGCGTCACGGCGGCAGAATCGCTGCATGGCACCATAGATGTGGGCGGCCTCCACCTGTTCAACGAAAGTCCCCAACCGGACTCGCTGGTTATGTCGAAGTGGAATGTTGGTGCAATTGATGGGGAGTTACCAGTAGTGCTCTCGTCTACTCAGGTACTGCAATACATTTCTTGGTCTATTGAAGAAACAGGCAAGCAAATGAATCTATATCTTAGAAAGTATTTTTGTAAATTTTTGCTACACTGTTTTGCAGAAATAGTTCGATCATATCAGATTAACGGGTATGTAAGACATTTTTATAGGAAATGAATAATTCATTGTCATTTTTGCAGGATGTGAATTGTTTTTTGTGATAAAGGGTATTTTGGTTTTTTTATTTCATATTAGTTATTTTTTGTGAACCAAACAATAGAAAAACGTTTTCCACATAACATTTTCAAGTTACAACTTACAAGCAAACATCGAAAAACACATCATTATCTTGAAAATGTTTTCAATGGAAATGTTATCCCATAAAACGTTTTCCACCAAAACAAACGGACGATTAGTCTAAGTTTCCTTGTTATGCATGTTTCCCTAATTTGTTTAGGTTTCTAAGTCACCAAGCTTTGTAGCCTACATAAAGGCATACTACGACAACGTTATAATATAATGAGGGAAAGCTTGGTTCTTTGCAATTCACTAATTTCTAACAACTTATTACACTCTTCAACTGGTAATGAATGAGAAGAGGACTGAACAAAACCCCTAAGAAACTGCCAGCTTGGATGCTAAAAAACAAAGTATTTACCCACCAGCAGATGCAAATTAGTCCTAGCAACCTCTTTCAATCTACCTGATCCTAGCTATTCTTATTCCTACAAGCTCTGAACTTTTCTGGAAGGTTGTTAATGCCAAAGGGCAATGAGATGCGTTT